>VZSF01009053.1:176411-187777 GCA_013398295.1 Chionis minor | reverse complement strand
TCCCTTCCTTCACCCTCCGGTGATGCGCAAGGAGCAGGCGACCCCAGGAGGCCCCCCCTGCGCTCAGCTGTCCCCGAGGTCCAGCGGTGACCAGTAAGACCAGTGCGCACGCACTGGGAGCGAGCAGCTCCCCGCCGCAGAGCAATACGAACACCGCTGCGTGGGGTGGCGGGGTCCTGTCGCAGCCGTATCAGCCACCCCGTCCCTCTGCGTTTCCCGACACACGCGAGGTGATACCACCCCCCATTACAGACAGTGACAAGTGACACCACCAGAGACCACCGCTTTGCCCCAAAACCGTCACTCCCATTTGCGAGGTGGATGAAGGGTGGCCCAGACTGGCGGTGGCACTCCATTGCTCCGCTCCGGTGTCCCACCCCGTGGCTGGGTGCCCAGGTAGCGCCACAGGCTGGGCCCCAAACGGCTGCTACGAGGTCACTGACGCAGAAATAACATCTGTAATTTTATCCCGCTTCCCCTTCTCGCCACCGAGCAACCCGCCCTCCCGACAGCACCCACTCCAAGTAAATCCAGGGGCGCGGGGCAGAGGGGGCACTGAGGTGTCCTTGCCAGCCAGCGCCCGCGTCACCTGGCCTTGCACCCTTGCACACCAACTACGCACCCTTGCACACCAACTGTGCACTCTTGCACACCGACTGTGCACCCTTGCACACCAACTATGAAACACAGACGTTTTCTCGCATTTTTAAAGCTCCCCGTCAGTGCAGATGAGAGAAGCGATACTTAGAAAACGCAGCATTTTAGCTCGTTGTCTCCTGGTTACACGGGAATGAAACCAGCAGGATACAGCCCAGACGTGGAATTATCCAGCCATTCGATTAGATGTTGCACCGACTTATTTTGTTGTCGCTGAATTAAAACTACTTGAGGCCAACACCAAATGCATTTCCAACTCCCCTTAAAGACAAGCACTGCCAATAAACAAAGGATTTCCTTTTTATAAGGAGATTATTCGGCCAAGAGTCTGATGAAAGATTACTGAGTTTTATTCTAGCGTTGAGCCTTCCCAAAGACTATTAGTGGGTCTGATAACAAGTGAATACCAAAAGTTGGAAACACAAAAAAAAAAAGTGTGTCCTCTGATGTTCTTCTAAAAGTCAGCTCTGTTTTTAAAGACAAACCGTGTGCCATGGGCTGGACTGGGAACTGTGAGAAAGGTTAATGCAATTAATGCAGAGCACATGACATTAGCCAGGAGAAGAAGCCGCCTCTAATTCCCCGGCCACCCAGCAGTGACCTCTTCCCAACGGAACCACCATTTTCCTGGGAGCTGGTGACCGAAGCGGAGGGCTCGATGCGGACAGAGATGATGCTTAAAACTCTGCGGCACTTGGGGGGTGACCAAGACAGGGGACACCGAGGCCCAGATGGGACAACAGGGGGAAAACAGGCTCTTGCAAAGCCTTAGAGGAGCTGCTGTGTCCCGGCCACCTCCACTTGTGCCGTGGAAGCAGCGGTGCCCGCGGCCTGCTGTGCATCCTGTGCTCGTCCGGAGCCACTGGGATTAATTAGCACCAATTAGCTGATTGAAACAACTCACTTGGAGCAGCGAACTGGGACGGCGCGGCGAAGGCAGGGTGAGAAGGGGAAGGCTGCTGGGAAGGCATGTGTTGCTGGGTGGCTGCTGGGGGCCTGATCCTGCCGGTGGAGGGAGGCTGCAGCCATGTGGCCTCTCCGTGTTGTGGGAAACCCCAGCAGCTCCCACCCCCCAAACACTGCTGCTGGGGGGGGGGAGCCCCGAAACATCGGGAAAAAGGTCGGGAGCCCATTCAGGGCAGTGCACGGAGCAGGGGGTGCAGCTCTGCCAGCCGAGCCCTTGCCGGGGAGCAGGGGGGACGCTGGGGTGGTTCAGCCCTTGCTGGGATGAGAAGGTGGGATTTTGTAGCGACGGCGAAGCCACGGGAGCCCTGGCCCTGCCGAGCACGGGGCAACTCACTGTCCCCCAGCAGCAGCACACGCCGGGGGCACCCGTCGCAGCGTCCCTGCAGAAAGTGGCATTCCTGGGTGCGGGGAGCGCCGCTGGCAGCCGGTGGGGCGGACGGGCCCTTCGCTTTGCCCCTCAGCCGGGAAGATAGCACGGGCTCCTTGTTTGACCAGTACCGCACCGCAGCTCCGACCCCAAATCCTCCGGCTTTCGGCAGACTGGGAAAGAGTCGGTTCTGTTTCGGATGAAGATTAAGCCAGCGACAGATTGCAGGGCCTTTGGGACCGGGGTTTTGCTCTGAAGGTTTTGCTGCGACCCCATTCAAGCCCCAGCCTGGCCCTGTCCTCCCGTGGGGGGGGGGCGCGGAGGGGCTGTGCGGGGGCTGCGCTGCCGGTACCGGTCCCGCTGCCGGGGAACGGGGGATGCTCAGCAGCCGCGCGGTGCGGGATCGGGCCCGGGCAGGGTCTGTCCGGGGCTCCTCCGGCCGGAGCTGCCGGTAGAGGAAGGCAGGACCGGGGCCGGCCGGGGAGGGGGCTCCCGGGAAGGCGTCTCCCGGGTGGGACGGTGCGTAGGGGATGGCCGCCGGGAGCGGGGCCGGAGCGGGCCGTGCGGCCCCGGGGGGTGCAAAGAGCCGCCGGGCAGAGCCCCGGTACCGGGTGGGCGCCGGCATCTCCCACCCGCGGCGCGGCCGGGGGCGGAGCGGGGCGGAGCCGCGGCCGGGGCTGGCGGTGGCGGCGGCGGTTCGGGCTCCCTCTGCCGGTCCCGCCGGGGGACGGTCGGTGCCGGTGTCGCGGGGAGGGGGGGGGACGCTCTCAAGCCTGTGCGCACCCGCCGGCGGCGGCGGAGGGCGGGGGGACAGCGCGGAGGGGGCCCGGGGACAGTGCGGGGGGACACGCGTGGCACAAGGCGAGCAGAGCTCCGTGGCCGTTGCCGCAGCTGAGCAGGGCCGCGCAGGCGGGTGTTCAGGGGCCTGAGTTGGGCTAATTAATAAAATCCCTCCCGAAACCAGGCTGGGGAGGGGGCTCCTGTGCCCCCCACCTCCCGCCTGGCAGCATCTGGAGCCCACGCGTGGGGCTCGGCTGTCCCCCCAGCCTTCCGGCCCGGCGGCTCATCCCAGGCCTCTGCTTATCCGCACGTCTGATTTCCTGGCGCTGCCGAGCAGGAGGAAGGAGATGCTGCCTGGGTGGATGCGAGCAATTAACGCCAGTCGTCAGGAACATTGCAGCCTGGCTGGCTGCGCAGGGAGGCAGGGGGCTGCGGGAAGGGTGCGCCTCCGGCTCCGGGAGATTTGGGACACGTAACGCAGCAGACGCGTGTCCGTCTTCAGTGCAATACATCAGCTTGCTCAAGGGAAGCTCCTGAGAGAAATATTGCCGAACCCATCCCGAATCCTCAGTTTGGAGAAGCTTCATCAAGCCATTACTCACAACTTGGCTTGCCTGGGCCAGGCTCGGCTCTGGGGCAAGCGCCGAGGTCGACCTGGTTACACCATGGATGAGTTTAGCCCTTTGTTTGATGAAGCTCTTGGGAAGACGCATCTCTATTGCACCCGGCTGTGCTTGTGGATGTGTGAGAATAATGACAAAGCCGTGCTGTAACACGTAATTACCATGTCACCAGAGAGCCCTGATCACCAGATGAGTGTGAATGGAGCCGGCCGAGTGGTTCGCTGCAAGCCCAGGATGGCTCTGCTCCGGAGGTGCGGATCCCAAATCTCCTGCAGGAGGAGTCTGCCCAGCCGGCTGGGAGACGGGACCGCTCGGTGCTTGGCGCCGGCTGGGCTCCATTAGCACCGGAGCGCTGGAGGAGCTGCCCGTGAGCAAAGCTGCCATCAGACCAGCCGTGCCGGTCCCCAACGCTGCCGCCAGCACAAGCCACCCCAGAGGCAGGTGGAACAAGTCGTCACGTCTTCCAGGTCACTGCTCTTTCTCAGCAATGCCAATCCCACTGGAACAAAGGACGCGTGGCCCTCCCTTAGCAAATACTTGATTCTTACGGAGAGATCCACCGAGCTGGTTCTTTGCCTCATCAAAAAGGAGTGACAGTTCTCAGAGACACTCCCGTCGCTGGACTGGTGTAGCAGGCGGCCAAAGCTGAACGCATTGTTTGCGCTGGCTAAAATTACATTGAAATAAATATAGCATAGATACTCCATACGGCCTGTGCATGGCAAATTGTCCTGGATTATCCCCAGAGTTACTGCAGCTGTGAATTATACAGAGGTTAATGTTTGGATTTCATACCAGATAATTTATAGAGAAGTCCAGGGACGGGCTTTCATCTGCTTTGATCAAAGTTCATCTGGAATAACAATACTTGGTAGAACCTGGCGCTTGGACCGCACTGAACACCCAAGCCCTTCGACTTGAAAGCAAGATGTTTCCATTTAAAAACACTGTTCGCAAGAACAAACATCTCTCTCTTGCTGACTCTCCTTGCTCTTCCCCTCCGCTGCAGTCATCTGGTTCACATTAGCCCTGGATAAGGTCCCGTTTTGCTCAGTGAACTAGGAGGGGAACTTGGAGCTATTTCGACTCATTTCAAGTATGAATTGAATGTGGTGCACAAATGAAAACGCAATGAGCTCCCACATGCGACGGGAATCAAAGAGAAATGGCAGCTCCTCCCGGTGGAAAATCACTCCTAACGGCATGGGAGATGGAGAGCGGGAGCTGCGTGTCCCCGGTCCCCAGGCAGCCACCAGGACTGGTGGTGACGACGCCTGGCAAGGGTGAAGCTGTGGCTGAAGTTCAGGTGTGGGGGAGAAGCCCAGCTCGATTCAGCCGCGTCAGCGCTGCGGTCTGGGGCTCCTCCGGCGGGGAGGGGAGGGTCCTGAGCCGCCCTCCTGGCATCCGTCGTCTTCTCACCCCAGTGGGAAACTGCTGTTTTCTCCAGCAAGGATGAGGCAGAGCATTCCCCGCTCACCTCCCTGGCGAGGGTGCTGGCAGCCTCCACCAGCTGGCTGGGAGGAGAGCCCTCTTCTCACGAGCGGGAAGAGCTATTCCCAAGAAAAGCCAAGCAAGAAGGAGTCTCTCGACACCAGCGAGTCAAATCCAGCCCCTTCTTGTGGCTTGTTGTTTACATAGCGCCTGTTTATAGCCAGCTCTTGCCATAGCTGTTAATTTGATAGCATGTGACGGATCGGAAACGCTTTGCCGAATATGACAGAGAAAAACAGCCGTCGCATCAGAGGCTGGAGCAAAGCAAGAACCGGGGCGAAGAGCTGTTTAGGTTTTGGATGGGTGTGTTTCGGGGAGGTGAAGAGATAAATATAACACAGAGTGTGTGTATTTATCCCCTCGGGGTGCTCAGAGCTTGACCCTGCCTGGTGCGCTCCTGCCATACGTGTGGGTCGGTGGCTGCCGCAGCGCTCGAGCGTCGGGTGCGGGATGCAAAGCGCCCACGGAACAGCGCCGCTTCCCGCAGCAGGATTTGCCGCAGCGAGGGGCGAGCTGCCTGCCAGCACCGCAAGGAAAGGACGGGCACGTGCTGCAAGCAAAGACCGCATGTCCCCGGCTGCAGGAGAGTGATTCAACACGTGCCCGAGCTCCTGGTGGCAGCAGAAGTGGGGATGTGCTGGAGGTTAACCACACATCTGTGTGTCCTCCCCTGAAACAGCCGGAATTCATTGCAAAATGGCCAAGGTGGGAGTTACCTGGAGAGGAGTCGCCGCTCTTTTGCTTTTCCACTTTACCCGAGTAAAACTGTGGTTATCCAGGTGCTGAGACAAAGGCATTGGCAGCCTGTGAAGCCCTCTGAACTCGGCTTCACCCGGGGCCAGCCAGCGCAGAAAACCCGTCCCTCGGCCGGGATGTTGCGCCAGCATCTCGGGAAACAGATTTAGCCAGAAACTCAAAGCCAATCTCTGCCTTTGAACCTGTTTCCTCCCGTCCCTGGCCTTGCAAGGGGGCTGCCCGTCCCCACCTGCATCCCCCCAGCTCAGCAGAGCCGCCGGTTTGCAGCAGTGCCTGTCACCAAGCCAGTGGCTCCTGTGGTGGCCCGTCACCGTGCCCCCTGCGGAACGTGTGTGTGGCTTGGGGCGTTCCTTCCCCTGCATCTCAGCACACCAGTAACCACCGGGTTGGGGCTAACTGGGCTGGAAAACACCCTGAGGTCAGCGAGTGTTTCCAGGGCTTTTCAGGAGGTGGCCAGGCTTTTCTTGCTAAACCAGGCGCTTGGGCTGGGGGCGCAAAAGACTTTAAAATTATCTTTTAAAAGCAACGCTCTGAAAGCGTTCGCTGTCTTTTGATGGGCTGGGCACGTTGTGGGCTCGGTGGCGCGTGTCCCAACAAGGATATTTCCGGTGACCTCCCAGACACGCAGCTCAAAGACGGGTTTGCAGCTCCTCCCGTGTGGCATCGCTCTCCCTGTCGACAGCTCCGGCCATGGAGACGTCAGCTTCCCCTTGAGCCGCCCACCCGGGCCCTGGGCTGGGGAGGTTTTCTGACCCTTTGAAGGGAGGGGGCTCTTGGTAGCAGCAGCTCTTCTGACGGAGCCTCCCGAACCCAACACGTGCCACGAGGAGCTCTGAAATCACACAGCTCTTTCGGGTGCCTGCGAACGGCTGCCGGCTCCCGAGCTGGGCTGAAACGCTGCTGCCCCAAGGAGGTGCGAAGCCTCCATCCTCTTCACGAGACACAGCAGCGTCCTTCCCCCTCTTCTCCCAGTTAGGGAGGTGCTCCTGGTGCTCCTGGTCTCCAGCTGGCATGGCCGGGCTCCCCGGGAGCACGTGAATCTGCAGGGGCAGGCACTGAAGGACCGGCATGGATCAGAAGCAGCGCTGTGAGCTGAGTTTTTGGCCTCTCAGCTTGCTCTCAGCGCTGCTCCCTGGCTAAATTCTTGATAAAGGGCCTGTTCTGTGCCTTGTGCAAACCAGAACGTAGCCCTTCTTTCTGAAAATACTTCCCAGCTTCCTTATTTTCTGTCCATACAGAGTTTCTTGGTGAAAAACCAGAGGGCTGAGGCTGAGATGGTGCAGGAGAAGCCGGGGTCTCCTGGGGTCTTCCGCTGCTCCCTGCTGGACATCCACGAACCTGCGGCTCCCAGAGGCAGCTCTGACCCGAAACCCGGGCAGGAGAGGTTTAAATGAGCGGTAAGTGGGGAAAACTGAAGACGATTACAAAATTCCTGTGGAAACCAGCTTTTCCCCCAGCCCGACCAAGGTGAGAAGCCCTCCTTGCCCTGGTGGCTCTGCTCCATCACTGCCCCCCGAAGCCACCACGCTCCTGACGTGGTCCCCGCCATTCTCCAGCTCCGAGGCTGAGCTGTGGCTCCGCCGTGGGCTGTGTGTGATGGTGACCCCCTGCGCTTCTCTTGCAAAGCTCCTCTCTGCTCCTGGCGCCGGTGGCTGAAGCCCAGGAGACCAAAGGGACAACAGCAGGCTAAAACTGAGCACCGAGGTCCAGCCTCTTGGCTAATTCCCACAGGGAACGTTCCCAACCCAGCAGCACTTGGGTACCGCGGGCTCCATGGGCTGTGGGTGCATCCCAAGAGGTTCCCAGGGTCTTGATATTGTCCCCTGCAGAGAGAGGTGCTGGGTGGACGTGGGGCAGAGCGGCAGAAGTGACAGGGGGTGCAGCGCAAGGTCTCTCGGAGGAGACCCGAGCCGAGCCCCCGGGAGTGCACGGGGAGCTCGTTTTCTAATCCTCATCAGTCTGGGTCTTCCCGGCTGAACCTACGCAGCTCAGACCGGCAAGTGCCTGGTAGGGATTTCTGTTTAAATGGAGTCCAGATTTCGGGCTGCGCTAAGGCATGTCTCCTGCCAGGGAAAAGCATACATTGAATTTGGAAACCCGGCAGATACGGTGGCAGATCGGAAAGTGGCCAGGCTCGGGAGCTCTCCTTGCAGCATGGAGGGCATGGAAACAGGACTCCATTTTAGGCAGAGCATCCTGGCAAGAGTTCTGGGCTACGGAAACCAGCCCAGGCAATTTAAGGAGGGTTTTCCATAGCTCACCTCCGTTGTTTGGTGAATGTGTTTGGCAGTTGCCTCCAACATGCATTTTAAAGGGAAACCTGAAACGCCTGGCCCACTTGCTCTTTTTCCTCTCGCAGCACGAGCACCCCCACGTCTCCCTGGGCTCAGGGGCAGCGGGGTGGGGGGTTGTCACCAGCGGGGTGGGCAGAGTGACCGGGTCCCTTCGATCAGTCCTGCTGACTCCCATGGGCCACCTGCCACGGATCCCCACGGTGATCACGTCACCCGAAACGGGATCTGCTCCCCAGCTGGAAGCCCCCACGCAGTGCTTGGGAAAGGGGCTGGTGAAGACGCCGCTGATGGGAGCCCCCCAAAGCCCCTCGCTGCCCCCAGTGCCCCACCAGCCTCTGCACCCCCAGCTGCAATTCCCACCCAGTTTGCCAGGATGAGCTGGCGAAGGAAAGGGCTGAGAAATGGGCCCAGAGTTAAGCGCTTCTCCAAGTGGCTTTTGTGAGTCGTCTTCCTACGGCCCTTCATTTTGGGTGCTTGTCTTGAAGCACTGACTCGGGGCAGGTGCGGGGTTTCTGCCGTGCTCTGGGCACCTTGGCTGGGCAACACTTCACACCCCCCAAAACCCAATAATTTCTGAGCATCGTTGCTAGCAGCTGTGTTTATTCTCAAAACGCTTATTTAAACACAAGGTTTTTCTGCCCAGGAGGGGCGAGTTTTGGTCCTACTGCCTGCAGCCCCACAGCCGAGCCGGGAAGCGAGGGGAGGCGACGCGACCCTTCGTGCGTAACATGTGGAGAAAAGCGCATCAGCTCTCGCCTCTCCTGGCAGTTTTTAAGAGGCTCATTTGACCCTTTTCTGGTGCCAGAAGCGCTCCTGGCCCGCCCACACACACGGCACACATTTTGTGCAGCCCCGGGTTAATTTTCTGGCAAATGTCAGCAGGGTCCTGTTGGAAAAGGGGGTCTGGGGCTGGCGACGGAGAGCCCGCTTCCACAGGGAGCCTCACGCTGGAAGCACGGCCGGGTGCAGCACCCCCTTGGACAAATACTGCTGCAAAAAGGTCTCTCACTGCCACTTCGTACCAGTTTGTCTCCAAATCTCCCTCCCTACTCATTTTCATCCCCTTCTGCTGTGATTGCTGGTCGGAGAGAGCCCGTCGGAGAGCTCACTGGGAGGTTTTGGTCAGCTTTGCCGGTGCTTGTCACGAGCTCTGGCTGTCCACGTGCTCAGCCCCGGCTGGGCTGGAGCCACCTGGGGCTGATCCAGCAAAGCAGCTGCTGGAACCACAGCTGGCCCCAAATCCTGCCTTCTCCCAGGGGACACACCAGGCAGGGTCCTCCCCTCTGCCACCCAGGGCCGCTTTGCCTCCCCCTGTCCCCCACCTCCCTGTCCCCAGGGCTCCTGAGGGAGCACCCCAGCACCTTGGGGCTCCGTTTGGGGGCTGCAGCAGGAGAATGCCATCAGCTGTGAGCTCAAAGATAAATGAGCTCATTAAGCTGCAAGTGCTAATTAGCAACCTTCGCTTAAAAGGGTTGGAGCTGGACCAAGGTCAGTATTTTACCGGTGCTGCAAGGAGCTGTGGTGTCCTGCAGTGTCCCTAGTGCAGGTGTCTGTCCTGGAGAGACACCAAAGTCTTTCTGCCCAGCTTTGCAGCCAGTGCGCGAGTCCCCAGGCTGGATCCGTGCCGCTGCGTGAAAGATGCTGTGAGGCAGCATCCCTTTGCCCAGCTGTGGATGAACCACTGCGTGCTCCTGTGACACTTGTCCCATTGGTGGCATCTGCTGCCACGTGCATCTCCTGAGAGCGGTGACGGTGAGTGAGCAGCCCCGTGTCGGCAGCTTCTGCCCGGGCTCTGCGGCCGCTCGAGCAGGGGGTGCTGCGCAGTGACCATGGGATTCATCCTGGTTGGTCCGTGGCCGTTAGCAAAGCTCCGTTGTACCTCTAGCAAAGCCTGCTGGACACCGCTGGGTGCTGCAGCACCCGTGGGTGCCAGGTGGCTCTGAGCGCTTTGCTGTTGGGGCCCTGGCGGTGCAGCTCCATCCCGGTGCTGGCCATCGGCACGCGGCTGCCCAGGGGCTCTGCAGAGGTGGCTTCTCTGCGCAGGACCTCGCGGTCTCGCTGCTCCGAGTGCTGGTAGAGGAGGCTGGAGGGAGCTGGGAGCTCGCGCTCTGGGGGCTCCGCTCTGGAGGGTGCTGCCCGTGTGGGCACGGGACTGCGGGCTTGCTCCTGCCTGTCCCACGGAAACGTATCCCTGTGCCAGGGAGATGAGCCCTGCGGGTGTCCCCAGGCTCCGCTCTGGCTCCTTGCAGGGGGAAGGGAGCTCTTGACCCCCGTTCTGATGAAGCCAGACCAACGCAGCTCTGCGGCTGCCAGCATCCGAGCTGCTTGTGGAAACACCCATCTCCTCTCTCCGGTAGGAAAACTCCAGGTGGAGAGAACAGCATCAGTCTCTATTCTCACCTCGCTCTGAATTAGCACAAACCCCAGTTTTCCTGGCCCAAACCCCCCCCCCCCCCGAGGCAAAACTCCAGTGCCACCCTTGCTGGCGCATGTCCCCCGAGGCGCCCGTGACCACAGGGCTGAGCACGGCGAGCTCTGGCAGGGGCTGCTGCCCCCGCAATGGGTGGGTGTTGTGCCGTGCCATGTCCACTTGCTCGTCCCACAGCAGGGCACCGTGCAGGGCTGGGGACACCGAGCAGCCCCGGGGGGTGGGATGTCCCCCTTCCTTTAGCTGGGATCACCTCCGAAGGCCCTGGATGTGGGAGGGGGGTGACTGCTATGGCCCAGCTGCTGGTGCTGGGTGTCTTCCCACGATTTCCCGTCCTGTGAGCGAGAGCGAGCCGGCGCCGTCCCCCCACGGAGGAGCAGGCAGGGGAGAGCTGCCTGCAGGCAGCAGGGGAGGCAGCACACTCATTTTTTATGCATTACATGCTTTTCTGTGAATAAGCCTGGGAGTTTTAATAGCAATATTGTTCGTGTCCGTCTGTGACTGTGCACGCGTGTAGGAGGAAGAGAGCAGAGGAGCCAAAATGACAAAATACGGAAATTTGGGGCTCTGGGCCCTCCCCAAGGGAAGCGCTTTGGGGCCAGTTGTGGTGATAATGGGGCGGTTGTCCCTGCAGCTGCTGAGGAGGCTGGGTGTCCTGGTGAGCTCCTTGGAGGGTCCTGGCATGAGGATGTGAATCCCAAACCTTAGGCAGTCCCGTCCTCCCCAGCGGTGCAGTGAATGGGAAGGAGGTGCAGGGCACAGCCTGCCTGCCCCGCGCAGGGACTTCTCGGGAATGAAAAATGGGCTTTTAGTGTCAGTGCTTTGCCAGGAAAAGGCTGGGTGTCCCAAGCGTTGACCGCTGTCGTCTTCGCACGTTGCTTCCCCGGCCCTGAGCTCGGGGAGCTCTGCAAGGGCAACAAAACCACCTCGGGCAGGAGGGAACCCGGCTGGCAGACTGGGGCAGGTTCACTCGTGTTGGGGAATCTTGAGCAGCACCCCCCCCC
>VZSF01009053.1:114347-176335 GCA_013398295.1 Chionis minor | reverse complement strand
CCCCCCCCCAGCGCCAGAAGTACCTGCAAAATTTCTTTTTGGGATGTTCCAGCTTTGCTTTGCATTTCCCCTGCCCGGTGTGGTGGTGGATGGGGGTTCTGGCTGCAAAACAGCTTGGGTAGCTGTAGGGCTGGATCAAAGGCGTTCACATTCGCTCCAGGCCCACTTAACGCTTTGAAAGGTGATGAAAAGGGGCTGCGTGCATGTGTGTGAAGTGAAAAATACTGTAAAAGATTCTTCTTCTATAAATTCCTGCAGCTGAAAGGGGGGGCCTGGGACAGGCTGCCAAGTGCTGCGGAGGAGAAACCAATCCACCCGCTCTGGTTTGATTTTTCTAGCAGACCTAGGCGAGCACGGCAGCAGAACGAGAATTTAGAGCTCCCCTAAATGGTTTTCAGGTGTGAGTAGGTAGCATAACATGGGCTGTAACATTAAATGAAAGGAATGGCTTTGCTTCCATAAATGTTTTAACAATACATCATACTTAAGAGTAATAGAGACTTGGCTACATAAACCTAGATTTTTTTTTACATGGTAGGATAGTATGGAAAAAAAAAGTTGAAGTAGTAATTTTACAGTTGAGAGGTCCTGTGGTGATGGTTATAGCAGCCTTTCTGGACTGGAGGGATCCAGACTGGAGTGCTGGGGCATCGCCAGCATCTGCGGGGTGCAGGTTGTGCTGTTTGAGCCCAGTCCGGGCGCTGCCGGGGTGTCCTGCACCGGGATCACTGCGGAGCGGGGTGAAACAGCGCTGCGGCCCCTGCCCGGGCACCCTCCGTCCCCAAGGTCTGGCCAAGCAGGTTAGCGTGCTGTCCCCAGTGAGGACCTGGCTGGTCCCAGTGGAAGGTCCCTGGCTGTAACCCCCCCAGCTTGCTGTGGGACACCACCAAAGGTCGGATGCTGCAGCTTGAGTGCTGTGTTCAGTTTTGGGCACCGCAGTATCAGAGAGACATTGAGGTGCTGGAGCGTGTCCGGAGAAGGGCAACGGAGCTGGTGAGGGGTCTGGAGAACAAGTCTTATGAGGAGCGGCTGAGGGAGTTGGGATTGTTCAGCCTGGAGAAGAGAAGGTTGAGGGGAGACCTTCTCACTCTCTACAACTCCCTGAAAGGAGGTTGTAGCCAGGTGGGGTCAATCTCTTCTCCCAAGGAACAAGCCATAGGACAAGAGGGAATGGCCTCAAGTTGTGCCAGGGGAGGTTTAGGTTGGGTATTAGGAAAAACTTCTTTACCGAAAGGGTTATCCAGCATTGGCACAGGCTGCCCAGGGAGGTGGTGGAATCGCCGTCCCTGGAGGTATCTAAAAGCCGGGCAGACGTGGTGCTGAGGGACATGGGTTAGGGGTGGGTTTGGCAGTGTAGGTTTATGGTTGGACTCGATGATCTTGAAGGTCTCTTCCAACCCAAGTGACTCTATGATTCTATGCTGCCTTGGCTCCCTCCAGCATGGGGACGGTGGGGGCACTTGGGGTGAGGGCTGCTCAGCCTGCGGCGCCGGCACCGGCTCTTGCTGCGTTTCTAACACAGAGCTATTCCATGAGGACCAGCTCCCCTGGGGTTGTGGGTGTCCCACGGAAGCAGGGATTTATAAAGCCAAGCTACGGTGGCTCCCTGCAGTCGCCAGCCGGGATTCACATGACGATCCTGATACAACTCTGCTGGCATCGCAGGGGGAAAAAGCACCTTTAAAGGGTCTGGCAAGTCCCTCCTCACTTCTAGACATGGGGAGTGCAGTGTCCGGAGGTTTCATGACATCATTTGAGGCTTTTTTTCCCCTTCCCCGAACAATAAACAAGTACGTTCGCCACGGGGCTGGCTTCCCTCGCCCTGACCACCTGCAGGACTTGACTGCAGCTAATGAAACGCATGTTTTCCCAGCAGTCTGGCCTGGAGGAAAACGTCTGCAAAATGACATATTCTTCTAGTTACAGTTTGCAAAATTGCATTTTTTTTAATTTTTTTTTTTCCCTAAAGCGCTAAATATAGCCTTCGAGTCAGGAGAGGGACCCCTTCTGCCGGCTCGGGGGCAGGAGGGAGCGGAGTAGACACGCTGCAACGCTGGCGGCAGCTGGGGAGGAGCAGCAGAAAGTCTGCTTTCATATGGGGAGTGCTTGCTGGGCGATTAAAGTTGTCTTTCCCTATTACATGCTTAATTAAAAAGGAACCAAAGGGGGACACTTGTGAATTCTCACGTTCAGCCAGGGCTTGGTGGCAGAGGCGAGGGTCTCTCCCGCAGAGCCTCCCCGCCAGCGTGCGTCAGCCCATCCCGCTGGAAAAGGCTGGTTTTCAAAGCAAACGACATGGAAATAATTAAAACTCCAGGTTTATAAGATGATTTCAAGCTTTTTTAAAATCTGTAACCACCAAAAGATGTTGAGACCTTTTAAAAAAAAAATAAATAAAAATGCAGCTTTTTGCTAACAAGGAGCTGAAGCAGAAGGGAGAGTTGGGGTGTGCCGTAAGCTGTCGGTGCCACTTTGCACCGGGAGCATTGGCAGAAGCGGATGTGGGCACTGCTGCCTTGGGTTTTGAGGGCTCTGGAAAAGGCGAGTTCCTGAGGTTGCTGTTGAATTATATAACATGCTTTTTGATCTGAAACCCAAGCCATTTCTCATATTAGACACTGATGTCAGCCCCCGTGGTGTGTGGCGCTGAGCTGTGCATCACACCGGGTTTTGTGCCATCCCAACAGCAGCCTGACGTTGGAAGAGGTGCCTTTATACATCATACTCGACTCCGTCGCAAATGTGGCATGCAGATGGCATAGGAAAATCCGCTTGTCCACTGAAAGAAAGAAAGATCTTAAAACTCGCTTCCCGGTAGATTTATTTGGTTTACGAAGGGGCTCGTTTATCACAGCACTGCGTTCGGTATAAATACCTTTTGTCAATGAAATCATTTTTCAGTTGTGGTGACTCGGAAAATGCAAAGTATACAGCCTGTTTTCTTTACTTTTATTTCATTCTGATGCATAAATCTCTCTGGGATAGGACTTTATCAGCAGCAAAGAGCATTAGAGGTGCCTGGGCTACCTGCTTGGGGCCAGGCTCCCCCGTGGCATCCCGGGGGTCTGGGCAGGGGGTGTCCCCAGCGGTGGGACAGGCTTCCACAGCACCAGCAGGATGCGGCCACCTTGGGAGGTGCCGGCTGCAGGGAGAGGTTGAGTGACGTGAGCTGAGGCTGACACGCGGAGCCGTCTGCCAGAGGAGATGCTGGAGGTTGGTTTAAAACAGGCGAACTGCCAGGAAGGTGGGCAGCCCTGGGGAATAACAAATCCTGGCTCCGTCCTCCCGAGTGGGTGCCAGCCCGCTGCAGCTGCTGGCATGTCCCTGGCACGCGCTGTCAGGGAGTTTTCTCTCTTCCTGATCCATGACAGGCCCTGGGCTGGGTAGGGCAGAGAAACATCTTTTTCCCGTTACAAGCCAGGGCAGGTTTCTTGCTGATGCTGCGTCCTCCCCCGTGAGCTGGCATTTCTGCGACACTGACTCATCCCCGCTTGCTGAAATACGGTGGCTTCGTCACCCCCAGCTCCTGCCTGGCCCTGGGAGCACCGGCTGGGGACGGTCCTGGGGCGCTGATCCCCAAAACAGGCAGCGGAGAGTGGGTAGGGGACCACTGGGCAGCGGGAGCTCTGCAAGCCACGCTAGCTGTCGCAGGCAGGGCTGCTGTACATGCTGCGACTTAGAAACTAGCAATAATGCAACTTGGAAACTAATAATAGTGCTAAAACAACACGTGAGAAGAGCCGGGGAAACTGTAGTTTGGGAGCTTGAACTAGGAAAGAAAGAAAAAAGGGGCAGTGTGAGTACAGAGCCCTGTGGCTGGGTGATTCCTACCCTGCAGCACAGGGGTGACCCTTCCTCCATCCCATTTCATGGCAAAAGCCATGGAGGGAGCCCAAATCCAAGCAAAGGACAAGGAAAAAAACTTAGCAATGCTGTTATGTGATTTTTAAGCGAGTGGTGGAGGTAAATTCCCAGACAGAGACGGGAGCGAGCAGATCTGATGCTCGTGTGGTTTCAGAGCAATCTTGTCCCTGCGATGGTTTTATGGAGCGGAGGGAGGAAGAGAAACCACCTGCTCCTTGAGGCAGTAAGTCCCTTAGCCTGAAATATTTCTCCCATGAATGTCTAGAATCCACGAGGCGTTTGTTTAGACATTGAGATTGTGTTGTGGTGAGAGCCAGTCTGATGGCTGAAGCGTTAAACACTTTCACATTTTCCTTTTTTTCCATTTTCCTCGGTTCTTTTAGTTGGATGCCTTTGGATGGCGTTTCCTGCTCTGCAGACAATGCTGCATGGCAGCGCCGCCAGCGCTCCGGCCAGCACAGACGGTGAAAAGTAGGCTCACCATTCTCTGTAAAGAACTGTCTTCCAGGTTTGGGTTTTTTTGGGTTTTTTTTTTTTTCCCCAGGAAAAATATGTATATATATCTGAGAATGTGCTGGCATTCAGGTTTGGAGCAAAACCTCTGATTTCATTAACAAAGCAAGCACCTTCTCTTGGCTGATCTTTACTTAAAAATCCATCTTTTAAGTTATTCTTTGGCAGAAGCAGGAAACTTTGCGCTAACTCTAGTACGAAATCTAAAGCAGAGCAGGGAGACCGCCTCGAGGGTGACGGGTTTTTTCCTGCCTTGCTCATGGCCTGCATCTCTGCTGTCCCCAACACCCGACCAGGTGCAGTGCCACACAGGTTGGTCATGGCCGGGTTGTCAAATCCAAGGTCAACGTGTGTCCCCTCTGCTCTCACAGGAGCTGCAGGCGGGGAGGCTCGTCTCTCTTTATTTAAGCTAATCGCTGTTAAACGGCTGCATTCTCAATACGTGGGCACTGTTTGCCTTGTGCAAGAGAGCGTTTTGGAAATTGGGTGCTCAATGCCATTCCCAGCAAAGCCCATTGGCATCAGAGACGATGGCCAAAGGGCCACTAAATGCAGCTGAACGCACACCTCCGTGCTTGAAACTGGAGGTGGTAGAAAAGCTTTTGACCTTCTGACAAACCAAAGGAGCGTGAAGGCGCTGGCAGGCAGGTTCACAGATGGAAAGCAAAGAGTGGCCACTTTAAAAAGCCCTGAAGGACCATGCGTGAAGGTATTTGAGCTGTGACACTAGCGGTGGGGAGGGAGGAGTAGAGTAATTTGCCTTTTCGGAGAGCACGTGCTGGGGACATGAAGGATACGGGGCCGTTCTCGCAAGAGGCAAAGCCCTCTCCGCTTGCTCCATGGCAGGGCAGCCGCTGCCAGCCCCCTCCGTCAGCAGATGGTTGAGTTAATGCAGGTGGTGATGTGCCGCCGGTCTGCAAACGCTATGGCAGAGGCAATATTCCAGGCTGCCGCCTGGGCACGGGGACACGGCTGGCTCCGGGATGCTGGGCATCGGTGTCGGCAGGGCAGGTGACCGCGGCGCTCGTCCTCCACAGGGGCACTGGGCCAGTAATGGCCTTACCAGAGTACAGGCAGGAGAGCAGAGTGCTCTGCAGGCTCCTGGAATGTGTTACATCTGCCTGCAGAGTCTAAAAATGTCTCATCCTTCCTTTTTTAGAGAGAGCTGTCTAGAAGATGCCAGCCCCGAGTGCCCTTGGAGTCAGGTGAATGGGGAGCTGGGATCCGATTTTGCTCCCCGATGGCGTTTCTGGTCTGGAAAGGCATCTGAGCTGCTTGCAGGAAGTGTTCAGCAAAAGTACGAAGGCTTGTTATAGTAACCCAGTCGTGTCTTGGAGCGGGTAACATGCTTATCTTCTGCAGTGGACTGTTCTGGAGAAATAACCAAAATATTCAATCCCTAACCTGCATCCAGAGGAGCAAGAATTCCCAAGAAAAGGGATGTGAGGGCTGGGCTCACCCTTCCAACGCTGCTGGTGTGGAGTTGGGTTTGATGCTGGTGTGGAGGTGAGCAGTGGGGAGGAACTGGTGGGACTCGCGCCGTGACACTTTCAAGCCTCAACCAGATTTCAGGTCAAATTTCTGTTTCCCTTTTCTGAAATTTTTGTATCCCCTCAAAGCTCGCACTAAGAGAGGCTGTTACACTGCTCTCCTTGAAGAAGAAGAAGAAGAAGAAGAAGAAGAACAACCACCCACATCTTGGCCTCGGTGTGAAAATTCACATCCCTTTCCTCGACCTGCCCTGAAGCGCGTCCAGCAAAGCCACCGGGCTCCGCAGGAGCGTCTCCAGCTGTCCCTCCCTCCCCACACAACGGGCAGGCAAGCAGGTTTGAAAAGCTTTTTTTCTTCCTCCTTTGCAGATGATTCTGTGCCCAGAGTTACTTTTGCCATTGCATATTTTCCCCTCCAGGAGGTTCAACTGCGTATTAATCAAGCTTTCCTCTGATGTTGTGATTTTTATGGGCTGCCAACTGCACACAGCCAGTTTGGCATCTTCTCTGACAAACCAAGGTTTAAATGGATTTACCATTCATATCTAGCGTTTAGCTGTGTGTGTCACTTTGGTAGAATTAAACTGGAGGAAAGAAAAAAAAAAAAACACCCAACTAAAAACCCCCAGAATTCATATTGCACAGCAATTGCCTCCAGACAAGGGAGAACTGCTACATGTGGGCAAACTGGAGGTAGCAGAAACCTGCAGCTGCAAAAAGTGGTACCGTGGGACAGGAGATAAAATAATATTTAGAATAGATAGTTCAGAATAGTTCCTCTAGAGGGGTTTTTCTTCTGCAACTGAAAATTTCCCAGGGGAAAGAATCTGTTTTGATCGGGGAGATATTTAATTTTTTTCTTTGGTTTGAGAGGGGGTTAAGTGCTTGGGATGCAAGGGCTTTCCCAGGGCCTCTCTGGGGTGATGCACTGGAGATCATAGAATCACAGGATCACTTGGGTTGGAAGAGACCTTCAAGATCATCGAGTCCAACCATAAACCTACACTGCCAAAGCCACCCCTAACCCATGTCCCTCAGCACCACGTCTGCCTGGCTTTTAAATACCTCCAGGGACGGCGATTCCACCACCTCCCTGGGCACAGGGATCCGGCCAACCCTGGACGCTTGAGCCTTTCTTATGGGGAAGGGGGAACCCAACCTTATGATTTTTTTTTTTAAATTATTTTTTGTGTGTGGTGTATGTGAGGAAGAGAAGTGAGCAGGACCCGAGCTGTGGTACCTGGGAACTCATCTAGACAGCCCGTGCCACGGGTCAGTTGGGGAATTCAGACCACAGTCACTCAGCACGAGCTCTGCCCCAGGGGATTCATCTGAATAATTCACTATCCAGGCAGGGTGGATGTTTGTTCATTCAAAGTAAGAAATAAACAAGGAGAGACTAAATAAATAGCAAAAAAAAATAACGCTAGCTAAGTCAACAAAGAAATTCCTCGGTAGCAAACACTACTTTTACGGTTAGCGGTCTGTAAATACAGCATTGGGAAAGCTGCTTGGATCATGAAGTCATTGCGGCAGCGCCAGGCACCTGGGGAGCCTCGCACCGGGGGTCCAGCTAGGAGAGGAGTCACCTGAAATACGGGGGGGACCCCATTCCCGTGGGGAATGTTGGGGCGGCTGGGGCTCTCCCAGCTCCCTGCCCTCGCCGCTGGGCTCTGGCAGCCCTTTTTGGGGGGGTTTAGCACAGTTTGGAAAGCGGCTTTCAAAGCGTCAAGTTTGGAGGTGGATGTTTATAGCTGCGCGGGGATTGCCAAGACAGCCAGAAACACCCGACATTGAACACCTCCGCTATTGGAGTTCATATATATTTTTGCAAAAATATCGTTGGCCAGGGCTTTGCCGCCTGCCTCAGCCTAGCAGCCTCGAGCATCCACAAGCCCTGGTCCAGCTACGAAAGCGCTTGGCCCTGGCACGAGCTTGGTGGCACGGAAGGAGAGGAGAGAAGCGTTTTGGCGAGGGCTAATAAATACAGCTTATGCTAATTGAGTGCTGGGAGCTAAGGGCCAAAGTTCTTCCAAACACGGCGGGAGTCCAAGTCTCTGCTTTCCGGAGGTTAAATTACTTTCCTTTTTTTTTTTTTTTAAAAAAAAAAAAAGGCCAGTGGGTCTCTGTGGCACCACTTCACTGGAAAAGTTTCTCTTGCCTTAGTGTGTACTTCATCCCTTGATGTTGCTTCTGGAGTTGGGTGTTGCTCGTGGCCGCCTCCTCCTTAGTTCTTCCGGAGAACTGGGTGGATGGGGGTCTGTGCCTGCCGGGAATGGCGAGCGCAGGTGGAAGGACCCTGCAGCCGACACGGGATGCTGAGAGCAGGAGCCCCAGACTGTGCTGGCAAGGAGGCAGATGTTGAAGATTGGTCTTGTAGCCTGACTCAGGATTTTCCTGCTCCCATGGGCAACACCCCCGTGGGTGCCTTGGCTCCTGGCTCAACATCTTGCCCTCCTTTCCCAGGCTCCGGTCTCCCTCCGCTCTCCTGGACCTGGCTGTACCCAGGGTGATCCCAGCTGGGGCATTGCTCTTGCCCTGGGGTAGGGTGAGAGACAGGGAGACCTGGGGCACACAAATAGCCCTGGAGCATTCCCAAAGTGGGAAACCTCCGGATCGCTCCCCTCGAGCGTTGCGCTGGCAGGGCAGGCTCTCACCTTCTTAGTATTGTGAGAAAGGCATATGAAAGGCACAACTTTTCCTGGCTTTGCAGGAAGCCGATAATCTCCAGGAGAGGCTGGCTTGCTGTTTACATCAGCTTTTGTTTTGGACAACCAAGTCTCCAGAGCCCTGAGCTCAGCGGGGCTGAGGGACGGCCAGGCGTGACGGCACCACGTGCTCCGCTGGCCCCTGCTCGCCCTTGGCACGCGGCTTCGAGCTGCTCCCTGTCACCCAAGGGTGACAAAGCTGGGACAAATCTGCTCGCACCTGGCTGCCCGCCCCCGGGTCTGAGCACGTGGAGCCGCTGGTGGTCCAGCTTTGTTCTGCTCTTTCCCTTCCTGCTGTGCCAGAGCTGCTCGCGGGTGTAATCCTGACCCCCGGCCCAGGTGCGGAGCAGCGCTTGGTGCTCCTGAGCTGGGAGATAAGTGTAACCTCAGCATCCAACCTCCGCCCGTCCTTCCCCCGAAACTGTGGGAGAAGCTCATCTGGGAGCACCAGGCGCATCCTGGACCCTCTGCAGCACCATCACCTGGGGGCAGCTCGCGACTGACTCCCCCCACGACACCCTCAGCCCTTCCTCCGTTTATATTAGTGAATTAGGGATTTTGTTTTCATTCCTGGCCTCTGTTTACATTCCTTGTATCCTAGCTTAATTCTTCCAAAACTCCAGAAGCAATAGCATCCAATACATGACACCCTCCGAAAGGTCAGGCACAAGGAGGCATCTGCTGCGGGAAAAGGCTGAAGTCTGGAAAAAATGACCACACGTGGGAAAACCCACAGTGAATTGTTGGGACGGCTTCAAAACGAAGGGGAGGAAGGTCAGGCAGCTGGAGAGTCGGTAGCACGAGCTCGCGCAGGTTTGGCTTCAGCTCTGGGGGTGTCGGGGCAGGAACTTGCGCTGGGACTCGGGTGCACGGGTGGAAGTTAAAGTTACTCAAAGGTGTTTCTCTCAAAAAGATGCACAAAGGTTTGCCTGGGTCAGCCGAGCAGCTTGGGCTCGTCCTCACGCAAGCTGCAAGGGCACGGTCGGTGCAATACTGTCCTTATCCAGATTTTAGAAGAAGCCCATCCAAGGATCTTAATTTGGGGAAGACACGAGATCTTCCCCTTGGGAACCACTCAGGAATGGCTTGTGTAATTCCCTGACCGGGTCTGCAGCCAGATGAACTTGCTGCCTGGGTTGAAACTGTCCCTGCCTGCTCTCTCCTCGCTTTTTTCCGACTTGCACTGGCATTTGCAGAAAATGCTGATGATTGGGAAGGTAAAAACCTTGCCCGGGGCTCAGGTGCCGAGTTCAGCTCCGAGGTTTTGCTTCTGCTGAAGGGATGATGTGGTTTAAGGCCAGTGGCGTTTGGAGCATGGATGATCTCCAACATGCACAAGCCTCAGTTTGCACCTTGACGCTTTTCTTGGAAACTGTCAGACTTGCAGAGAAAATACGAAGGTTTTTTGGTCACAAACTTCTGACATCTGATCCATGAGCAGAAACTTTTCTCAAGACTTTCTCGGGATTGGGAGCGGAAGGCTGCCCTTCCCCAGCAAAAGCTGTTGCTTTGCTCTTTTTCCAGGAGAAAACTGGTTTGTTTCTCACTTTCTCCACCAATTTATTCCTGGCTGCTGGAGGGCCCCACACCACTCTCATGGGGTTGGGTTTGCAGGGCGGTGGGACGCCTGAGTAACTGTCAGGGCCGGATCCTGCAGGCACCTGCAGACGGCAGCATCCTGGCTCGGAGCACCCCCCTGCCCCTATAGCAAAACCCAACCCAAAGGAAACCATCCCAAGGGCTCGCTGGGAGCCAGGCACAGCTCTCAGCAAAGCTTTTCCTACCACTTTTCCAAGAGCCTGCGCGGGGACCGGCTGTTTGGTCTGTTGGCGATGGTGGCCCTGCGAGGAGGTGGCACTGCCGGCCCGTCCTCGTCCCCCGCGAGGCTCACGTGTGACACCGCTCCCTCTGCTGCTGCGTTCATGGCAATCAGCAGCTGGGAGATGGGGAGAGAAAAAAAAAAAAATTAAAAAAAATAATCGTCCTTTCAGCTGCCGGAGTTTGCATTTCGCCCCGTGGCAGCACGTGTGGGTCTCCCCGGCGGCTCCTGGCTCCGCGCCGCTGCAGGCAGAAATTTTTTGGAAAGTGCTTCCTGGGCTGGATGGAACAGCGCAGAAATCAGAGCGGGATCCAAAAATGAAGTGGGAAGGCAGCCCTTTAATATGCGCCCAGCTTTTTTCTTTTTACAGGATTAATATCATATGATGAATCCATGAAAGTTATCTCCTGTAGGCTTTTTGGACATTACGGAGCCCTGCTGCTCGGTTTTCTGCTGGATGTCATGGGACATCCCCATAACAACTTTTTGCGAGGGGTCTAAATACTATTATTTCCTTGGTTTTTGTTTTCCCATCCATCATTTCCCGTGACAGCTGTTTACATTTTGGAAGTATTACATCAATATTATCACAGCACAGCTCTTCTCCTTTGAACTCTTGGCATTTCTCGCTCATGCGAAGAGGCTGGGTCCGGCGGGGAGTGTTGGTGACTTGTCAGAGGAGGGGTCTGCAGAGCAATGCGGCCGCAGGAGTTGCTGTAGAGTTTAAACCAGTTTTGCAGAAGATCAGTCAAATAAGAAAGACCCTGCTGCCCCAGTCAGGTCTAATTTAGACTAACGAGAACCCCCCTGGGATTTGCAAGCTGCGGGTAAAGGGGGATGAAGCAGAGGGGTCTGACGGCCACCGCTCACCAGCCCGAAGCAGCTCTTGGCGTTTCTCCTGTTGCTTTGCTGCGCAAGAGCCGCGGCCGGTGCTGAGGAGCCTCTCGCGCTGGTCCTTTGGCAGGAGCCGAGTGGTGGATCTCTGTAAATCCGACTTTCCGTTGGTTTCCAGGTCGGGGAGTTTGAGGCAGGAGGCAGCTGCTGTTGCTTGGTTTTCCATGGAGTTTTTTTAACTTCTGAAATGTGCTTGAGACCCCACTTGCGCTGTTTTGGGGAGGGAGAGATAACACGAGGACCCTTTCTCTGGTATTATTTTCCCCCTCTTTCCTCCAAAACCCCTTCAAGCTAGATGGTTCCAGGGCTCTGCTTCCAAACACCCTCTCTGAAAACTGAATCAAGATGCAAATGTCAAGATTCTGCGGGCCTTTTGTAAATTTTTTTTTTTCTTCTTCATGAAAAACTGGCTTGGCTTCCAGCTGCATGGGAGAGTTCAGTTCCCAGCGAGGGATTTCCCCTCGCGTGCCCTGTCTGCGGCCCCGGGCTGGGAGTAGGAGCAGTGAGGCTGCGACTTCTGCTCAGAGCATCCACTTCTCAGGGTTCCCTCCCTCGGTGCTCTGGTTACTCCGGTTTTAATCTCCTCTCTGCTTCCTACCCAAGCTTTTTAATATTCCCTTTTATTCCCTAAAAACTCCTTTTTAACTTTCACCAAGCCAGAAATGCATTTTGTTCCCTTCAGCCATTACTGTCTCCTGAAATTCTGCTTTTTTCTACAGAGTTCTATCAGGGAAAACCAGCTGGGAGATGTAGTTAAGAACTGAAAATATCTGCCGAGCAGCATTTTGCTGGTGGAAGGAGCACTGTACAAACAAGCTGAAGAGCATCCGTGTGTCCGCATCGTTGTGCATCCTACTGCTGCTTTGATCTCTGTTCCAGACATGTGTCCTCTCCCGCTTGCAGACCCCAAACGTGTATTTTCAGGAGGGAAGAGGAGAGAATGAAAAGAAACCGGATCTCCCAGACACTCTGTTTTATCCACGAGTGTCTCCAGCGGAGCTTATCTCCCTCCAGCAGATCCCAAACTGTCTGACAGACACTGGGTAGACCGAGACATGGGTGTGTGAACCCGCCTCAAGAGATCTTCGCTCTCGGCTGGGTGAGAAGAGGGACAAAAGCCCCGTCCAAGCCCTTCGCTTGCTCTTCTGCTCTGGGGGAGGAGAGCGCGCTGCAGGCAGCAGCTGCCCGTGGAGATGCTCCTCTTGGCAACCGGGGCTTGGGCTGGAGGGCGGGTAGGGAAGGACTTCCAGGGTCCCATCTACTGTCTGAAAACAAACCAGAGACTGGATCTATCTTTTCCACTTGGAAAAGGGGAAGCGAGGCGGTGGCTGGTGCCACCTCGCCAGCGGAGCTGCCCCAGCTGGGCTGTGTAGTCTGGTCCCTGGGTGCTGTGTCCCAGCCCCAAAGCCTCGCTGCGGTCAGAGCTGAGGTCCTGTTGGAGCTGCCTCCTGGGCACCTCCTCCAAAGGGTGTCCCCAGCCGGGGGAGAAAGAGGATGGAGGGAGGAAATCCCACCCTGGGGATATCTGCTACACTTTGGATGTTTTGGGCTGCATAACCCAGCCCAGAGGCGACAGAGCCCTACATGACAGCGCAGGCTGTTGCGGGGGCACTGGGGATACTGGCCCAAGAGCTGTGTGCAGCAGGACCACCCCATCGTGCCCGAGGACAACCCCAGGAGAGTGAAAGAAAACGCTCCTTAGCAGTTTTCCTCCTGCTCCTTTGCTGTTTGCTTCCCAGCCGGGCTCTCCTGGGTGCTGGCGCCGGTGGCGATGTGCTCGCCCCTGGGTGGGTGCTGGGGACGCTGAACGGTACGACCAGGGGCTCCGGCACTGCGCTGGTGCCCTGTGGGGTCACAGCAGCCTCCTGGTGCTGTGAGCATCGGCCCCGCTCTCCTCCACCCCGAGGGTGGCATCTGTGCAGGGGTGGCACCTGGGCAGAGGTGGTACCCAGCTGGAGGTGGCACCTGAGCAGATGTAGCACCCAAGCCTAGGTGGCATTTGGGATGAGGTGGTGCCCAAGCAGAGGTGGCCACCAAGCAGAGGTGGCCGGAAGTGGCAGCCAGGGAGAGGTGGCAACCAAACAGAAGTGGCACCTTGAGCAGAGGTGATGGCAGCCGAGCAGAGGTGATGGCACCCCACTGCCATCGGTGACCCTGGGCAGACCTTCCATTGCCAAGCCCCCATCGGGGCGAGGGGTCCCCGGGGGACCCCAGCAGGGTGCCGCAGGGAGACGACCAGGGTGCTGCCGTGGGGTTGAAGTTCCCAGCCATCACGGTCCTGCTGGGAAGCCGATCCCTAAAGGGTGCCGCAGCCGTGCGAAGGCTGTCCCCTCTCCCGTCCTCTCCTGCTGTACCTCCTACAAGTTTTGCTCGTCCCTCCCACTCCCTCCCAATGCTCGCCTTCTGTCAGGGAGCCGGGAAAGGCTGGGGATAAGGAAAGGGCTCTGCGAGCGAGGCTACCAGTCTGGCTGGCTGCCTTCCGCGGATGCTCCGGGCCGGGGAGCAGGGCAGCCAGCGCTCCCATGGACCTCCCCAGCGGGATGCTCCTCGCCTGCTCCCTCTGCCTCCTGCCCGGTAAGCGCCCGTTCTCCATCCTGCACCCACCCCAATTCCCCAAGCGAGGGGAAAGCAACTAGGAATAACTTTTGCTGATTTGGGAAAGGTGCTGGAAAAAGCCCAGGTTTAATAAGGCTGCTGGAAAAGCTTTCCCGGGAGCAGGAGGGAGGGAGCGAGGCGGCGCCTTCCAGGCGGGCGAAGGGAAGTTGAAAGGGATGGAGAGCTTTGATGGGCTCCCAGGAATGAGCGAGCAGGCGGGTGGGCAGCGTGGCATCCTCCCGGTCCCCCTCCTCGCCTGGGCTGCACTTGGAGCGGGATNGGGGGAGGTGGGGGGAAGCCCCCCCAGAATAACCCCCAGACCCTTTAGACCTAGAGATAACTTCCGTGACCCACAGGTGGTTTGTCCCATTGCACACGAGGGGGCTGTGCAAAAGAAAATTTCTCGGGGTTAAATAAGTTAGAAGAGGTTTTAGGGAAGCAGCTGGTTGCAGGGGGCGAGGCTGCAGCTCCCCCCGTACGGCTCGGGGTGCACGGGGCAAGAGCTGCCGGGGGTTCGGTGGGAGGGGGCTTGTGCTTCTTGCTGGCCCCTCGCCGCACGCTCGGGCTCGCTTCGTGCAGACGGAGACTCCCCGGCAGCTGTGGGTTTTGCTGCAATTACATCTGGCATCCTCCCGCACGCAGCCCAGGCTCCCGGCAGCCAGGCTGGGACCACTCCATGCTGCAAAGGGGAAAAAAAGAGCTTTTCCCCGCTACCAGGAGCACTGCCACTGGCTCATGCCTCCCCGCCAGCCTGCAGCGCTCTGCCACTGCAAACATTTCTAAACATCCCCATGGAAAAGCATGCTAGGGTTTGAGTTTTGGGGGTTTTTTTGACTTCTTTTATTTTTTTTCCCCTTTCTAATTGCACTGCTGCTCGATCCTTTAAAGCAAGCCGCAGCGGAGCTGCCTTTCTTTGCTTAATAGGGAACATGTGTCTGCGCCCTGCATGGCGGCGGCGGCGAGCGTGGCGGGGCGCGGGGCTGCCTGCGTGGAGCTGCTGCGGCCGGTCGCGCCAGCACTGAGTCGGCAGCGCAGCCCCGGCCGCGCTTACGTGGGCGACCGAGCCCGTGGGGCGAACTCCCCTCCTCAACACGCACCAGTCACGGCAGAGCCCAGCCGGGGGGGATGTGGCACCTCGGCCACTCCGCCCCGGGCACAACAGAAATCCTCCACGCCAGCGTTTCTGCCCACGGCCGGGGGGTCCTGGCGGGAAGGGTTAATGCTTCCCGCGCTCTGTGGTGGTCTCCGGACTGGGATGCGCTGCGGCTGCTGGGCGATACGTTTTGCTGAAGACTAACGCTGGTGTTTTGCCATCTGGACTAAAAGCAAGTCTGCGCCATGAGCGGGACCCCCGGGGGCCCTGGGCTGAGCTGAGGGTGCGGGGTTGGGACGTGCGTCCTTGGGAATGGTCCCTTCACCACCGAGCGGGCGGCGCTGCCCATCCTGGTGCCTGCCCGAGGGAAACCCCCCTCCCGGCTCTCTCCAGCGGCCCCAGGGGAACCTTCTGTGCTCGGCCTCGGCCCCGCTCTTGCATCGTCCTGCGGGCTGGGAGTCCCCGGAGACACCATGGCATCTCTGGCACCGGCTTGGCTATTACTTGTCACCAGCGATAGAGCCAAGGGAGGAGGCAGGTAATGCCTGTGCCCAGCAGCCAGTCCCACTCCCGCTGGCACCTTGCAGGGCTGGGGACCCCAGTGCCATGCCTCTGTGCACAGCACATCCTGGGGACAACCCAGAGTGTCCCTAAACGTTGGGTCAAGCCAGCTCCTCTTCCCCAAGGCTTCAACGCAGGCAGGGTGCAGGTCGGGGCCACAAGTGGGAGAGCCCAGCCAAGGGGTGCTGAGCCATGGCTTGTTGAAATAAGTGGCCATGGATTGCTGGGTGACGCTGGCACTGTGTGCCGGCAGGGAAGCTGCGACTTCCAGAAGAATCCGGGGAGGACGTGCCGAGATGCGGTGACTTCCCGTGCGTCAGACCACGCGTGTGTTTTCCTTCGCTGGTTTGGTTTTCCGGAGGAGGTAGTCAGCCCCTTCCCTCTCTAAAGGGTCACCAAATGGTAAAACTTTGTTTGCTCCATGGGGCATCTTTGGGATTGTCCAGGTGGGTTCCCAAGGAACCCCCTAGTCCAGACTTTGATGGCGGATACTTAATTTTGGGTGGCTGCACAGCCGCAACAGTGGGGCTGAGGGACACCACCTCCCCACCTACCAGTTGTCCATCCACGAGCCAAGGCTTGGCCAGGGAAGGTCTGTTAAACACCCTCCCGAGGCACATGGGGCTCTGAGAAGCCAACAACCCCCCCC
This sequence comes from Chionis minor, assembly GCA_013398295.1. NCBI lineage: Eukaryota > Metazoa > Chordata > Aves > Charadriiformes > Chionidae > Chionis > Chionis minor. The sequence goes on along the minus strand of VZSF01009053.1, from coordinate 160,149 downwards.
CCCCCCCNNCCCCCCCCCCCCGTCCCCCCTAACCTATCTCTTTCCTGGTGTCTCCCTGGGAAAGGGACAATCAGATCAGCCGCTCTTTATTCCTGATGCTGTTTGCGTTACGGCTAATGAATGCGCTGCAAATGAATAATCAAAACATTCCTTAAGGCTGCAAACGTGGCCATCAACTGGCTCCTTCCCAGGTTTTTTGGGGGGCCAGAATACTGGGATTATGGAAGCACAAGGTACTTGTGTAGCTAACACCCCGGGGCTGTTTGTCAGAGATTTTGTGGGTAACCAGGAATGTTACACGACACGAGCCGGCGATGACTGATCCTCTGTTAATCCTCAGTATTCCCTGGCTCCCCATCCACCGCTGCAGTAGCCACCAAACCCCGGGTTGTTTCCTAATAGCTGATGACAAACGCTGGCTTTGAGATAGCGACCTGAAGAGGAATTTGGTGCTTTCAGCATCTCGTTGGGCAAAGAGCACTTGGTGGGAATTAAAGCTAGAGAGAAGCACGAGGACACGCGGCTCTGCTTCTTCTCGGGGCCTGCTAGCTTTTGCCCAAATACTCTAGATCAAGCTTAAAGGCTTTCTAATTAAGCTAAATATTTCAATCCTAAGAAAAGAAAAAGCAATGTGCATGGCAGACGGGTTGCAGAGAGCATCCGATGGCGCCAAAGCCCAAGCAGCAGTAGGGATGGGGTGACAGGAGTCATCCCCAGGGATGCTGAGGATGCCGGGGTTGCAGTGGTGCTGCCAGGGTCCATCTCCTGCGTGGGCTCGAGCGATGAGAGCGGAAGTGGGAGTGAGAACAGCAAGGCGAGTTTCAAAGTGCCAGACCAAGCTGCTTGACCCCGGCACGCTACAGGTTTTTGGCAGATGGGAGCTTTTCCCTGGCCGTGTGCTCCCGGGCTCCTCCAGCGAGCAGTTCTCTCGTCCCTGCAAGCAAGCAGGAGCCCCTTGCGGCACACGCGCTTCTCGTGTCCCATCCGTACCCTTTTCCTCACATCACCTGTAGTGCCCCCAAATCCCATATTCCTCCCGTGCTGCCCCTGGGGACCTGCAGCAGCCCAGCAGCAGGCAGGATGCCCTTGCCCTGGGGAATTTGGCAGAAGAGCCCGTGCGGATCCGGACATAGATTCCCATGGGCCCGGCTCAGCCACAGCTTTTGAGATGCTTCTCCCACCCGTGTCACCGCAGCGTGTCGGCTCAGCCTCCTTCTAGAAACTCCGTCCCAAGCCGTGAGAGGAAGCCAGCGAAACAGGCTGGGTTTGCACGAGGCAGTCAAAAACATTGACTGCATTTTCCTTGCAGTCAAGAAAAAAAAAAAAAGAATAAAAAAAAGGGAAATTCTTCCGGCATCTCCACTGCCCCGCTTGCGTCTCCTTAAATCGTAAAGGTTTGGAGCAAAGGCAGTGAGTTAAAGCCCCAAAACTTCCATGGCAGTGGAGGCAGCCTTGGGCCACCACAGCAAGCGCCGCTGGGCTGCATTATGGCACCTTCCCGGAGCCCCTTTGCCGACGGTGAATCCCGTTTCCTGCCCGAAGGATGCAGGCAGGAGCCATGGGCAGAGGTACGGGCAGGAGGACAGCGCTGGGGCCCCCGAGAGCATCCCCCTCCCGAAGGTTTCCCTTACAGGGAGGACTTATTTTTATTCTTTTTTGGCAGAAAAGGTAGCTTTTATTCCCAGTATTGTTTCCCAAATGTGTTTTGGTTTTTTCCTTCTCAATATTTGATCTGACAAGAATCAAAAGTTTGGACTCGACAGAAGCTCCAGTTCGGAAAGGAGGTATTTGAGGCTTCCTGCCTTGGCTGCATGGCAAGCATAACATGTGGCTTTTGGTCACTTATTTATGACAGTGATGTCACTCCTGACAAGAAAATGACACTCGGTTCATTGGGTTGCTAAATCTCCTTGACAACCTCTCAAAAAGCTCCCATTAGTTTAAGCCAGTTTAAATATTCTCCGGTTGTTTTTTTTTTTTCTTTCTGCCTCGAATGCACCCACATCTGTCAGCTTTCTGAAATTCCTCCCCTCTGCCATCCATTGCCTGGAAACTTTTTTCCAGACCATTTTGTTTTTCCAGCCCCATCGACTCCCCTGCTCCCTGTTACCTGCTGCAAGCGGGATGTTCCGGCACGGTGGGCAGCACGAGCCCCTTGCGGCACCTCTGATTCACAGACCTTTGCACTTCATGAAGAATTCATGCTATTTATTTGGGGTTTTACGCTGCATTTCCTCACCAGCCTGGCTGCCTTTTGCAGGAGGCTACAGCTGCACGATGGGGTCCTAAAACACAGAGCCATGGGATGGGTGTCCCCAACTTGTCCCAGCGTTCCTGGTCCCCGAAAACCCCTGCTTGGGGTTCTGCAGTGGGAAATCAAAGAAGCTCTGCTGAATGCAAAAAATCGGAAGAAAAGCCATCACGTCCTCTCTGACACTCGCTCTGCACTCAAGTGATGAAGATGCCTCTGCGTTATCTGGAATTGAACCTTGCTGGAAATCCTTCAAAAACCTCCTTCCCAAAAGAACCCCCTCCTCCAGCCAGGTCCAGGGTGTCACCCCGACTCGCCAGTGACAGCGATGTGACACCCCAGGGTGGCCCCAGCTCCCCACAACCTCCCCTCCTCCCCATCACTCCTCTCAATGGCTGGTCCTGGCCTCTGCTTCTCCACTGGGTAATAGTTAACTCAGAGGAGGTTTTAATTTGTTTTGTAATGTTAAATAAGGTCAATCTACCACAAAATATGCTGGCTTTCATCCCNCTTTCTAGAATTTCTTTTTGTAGGATTTAAAAGCTCCTTACCTCAGCTCTCCTTGGCAAGGCTCCGCAGCTCTCTGCTGACAGAGCCAACGTTGCAGATTTGTTCCTTTGACTGCAAAAAATCAGGTTTATCCCTAACATTCCTACCTATAAAAACACTTTCCATCCCAAATTTTTCTGCCCGGGAAGCGACATTCCCAACCTCTCCTGTTGACAACCCCTTTATACTCCTATAAAAACCACACGTGAGCCTTCTGCTACTTTTAAAGCGAGCCTTACTAGGAATGGCAGGTTCTTTTATCTGCAGCCACAGCTACTTTCTGCCCGACGGTGAACAAAGAGCTGGGATACACTGGCTGTTGATATCCTTCCCTGCGGCACCGTCTCCCATGCAGCCGCTCCTTGCTGGGACAGGGGCCATGCCCCTCTGTGCTTAAGCAAACCCATGGGGAAAATAACACTGTAAATTAAGAATACTTCCCTGTAGAAGCCGTGCAGCATCTGCACCAATGCAGGGTTTGAACGTGACGCTGGCCTGAGCCAAAGTGTGTGTGTCTGTCTCTGAATAAAGCAGCGCGCTGGGATATTGCGGGCTGATACCTGCTGGCTATGGGACATGGATCATGGGATGTGGGACGTGGGACGTGGACCGTGGACCATGGGGTGCGGGACGTGGGTGGCCGCAGCATTTTGCAGCCACCAGCAATAGAGGCAACGCGGCGCAGAGCCCCTCAGCACAGCGCGTGCTCTTCCTCCCTGCCTGCCGGTGGTCTTTGCCCCCTGTCAGTTTCTCCACCGAATCCACCCAGGAGCGCTGCAGGCACAATGTGTGGTAGCTCCTGCACCCATGGAGAGGCAAAGGGGCATCTCCAGCCACCCCAAAACACCCCAGTCCTGGGGAGACTCACTTGACGCCCCTGTCTGCACACCCTGCTGCTGGGTCCGGCTCCTGGCAGAGGGAGGAGCTGCCAGACCCATCCCCTGGGATTTGCTCCCTGGCAAGCGACTCGCTCGTGAAGGTTGACCCACGCGGGCTGTGAGCACCAGGCTCCCCGGAGCTGGGATGCTGCGGCCAGGGATGCTGCTCCCACTGTCCTGCAGGAAGGGGCATCCTCCAGAGCAGCCTTAGGGAGAGGATGAAGCCCAAAAATCACACAATCTGGGTCTGAGCATCCATCCTAGGAGACATCCCCCTCCAGAGCCACGTCTCCCTTGTAAACCCCCCAGTGGCACCAGCTTTTGCTCACACAGGAAAAGCGAATCCCAACTTTGGCTCTTTGGTGCTGCAAAAGCCTTGGGGATGACAGGGAGTGGCCCATGGGGACAGCTGGGACGGGTGAGGGGCTCCAGAGTGGGCACATCTGGTATGGCTACACGTTTCCAGTGCACCCCCAGCCCGCGGGCCCAGCTGGCACCCATGGGGACATGGTGGCGGCCATCTCCACCACCAGCAGCTGCTGCTCCGCAGCTGGAGGAGCGAAGTGTTGCAGCGCAGGGTCACCCATCTCGGGGGCTCCAGGAGATGTCAGAGGGGGAGGAGGGTGCTCTCCCCTCCTCATGCCCATCCTGGCAGACCATCCTTCAGCTGATTCACCCTTACAGTGGCCTAGAGGAAAAACACTTTTTCCTTTTTGACTCAGAAACACGGTTTTGCTTTGGTAGCAGTTGGGGCTGCCAGCCCAGCGGCTCTGAGGAGCACGTTGGTGCCCCACCAGGCTGAAGCCCCTCTGCAGGTGTGCTGGGGAAGGGGGCTGCCCTCCAGGGCTGGTGCAGCTGTGACCACTAAACCCTAAATGAACCTGCTTAAAGCTGCAGCCCCAGGGCTGGCTGCTCCCTGGGGGCTCAGGGCTGGAGAGAGGAGTGCTGGGTGGCTGCAGGTATGGTGGGGCTGGTGAGCTTTGGGTCTCGCAGCCTCCCGTCCGTCGTGGCTGGCTGTGGGAATGCTGTGCTGCAGAGCTGCTGTGGTGGGGTAGAAACCACCCCTGTCTTGCCTAGGACCCTCTTGGGGTATGTTGTGCATTTCTGGGGAGCAGCATTCTCAGGATGATTGAGGTTGGAGGTGCCTCTGGAGATCATCTAGTCTAAGCCTTGATCAAGCTGGTTGTCTGGGGCTGTGTCTCCTTGGGGTTTGAATATCTCAATGGGTGGAGACTGAAGAGGGGTGGCCTGTTCAGTGTCTAACCACCCTCACAGTAAAAAAAATAAAAAGTCTTTTCTCCTACTCTCCAGCACCTTGGCTGATGGGATCCTTCTTGTCTCTTCCCAGGGTTCAGCGACACCTTCAACATTGACACCAAGAGGCCCAAAGTCATAGCTGGCTCTAAGGAGGCGTATTTTGGCTATACAGTGCAGCAGCATGACATCGGGGGAAAGAAATGGTAAGTAAGCTGTGTGCCGGGCTCTGAAGAGGAGGGGATCTGAAGCAGCCTGCCTGAAACGCTGCGCGTCATCTCCTTCTTCTGACCACGCCTTTGGGGTGGGCAGCGCTCCAGCTCTAAGGGAAACCAAGTTTTACCTTGGTGATGCTGATGCAAAGCCAGACTGGGCAAAGCACAGAACAGAAACCTTCTTCCATTCAAGAAGAGGAGTTTTATGTGAGGGATAACAGTATATTTTGTATTTGGTGGGGTGTGTGTATAGAGGGTGCCGTGCTGCGGGTCCTGGCCAGCTGCCTCTCGGTGGCAGGTGCTGGGCACGGGGCTCTGCTCCAGGCAGGTTCACGGTTCCTCGGGGCCCCTCGGCCTCCGACATTTGCTGGAAACCCATCTGGGCTTTGGGTCGAGGCCATCCTATTTTATGTAGTTTCCACCAAAGAGCCGTGGTCTGCAGAAGCGCTCAGACCTGCCTGCGTCTGTCATGAGCGCAAGACGAGACTTGGATGGGCTTTGCTCGCGTTTTGGGTTTCACGGCAGGGTTTGCTCCTCGCCAGGGCTGATCCCTGCTGGGGGATCCTGCAGAGATGTTGATGGAGACCCTTGGCGCTTCTCTAGGTGCACATCTGGCTGCTGGAGTGATGAGGGCAGCTCAAAAGCCTGTCAAATTCCCTGCAACTTGTGGAGTTGAAGGATGTGCCCCACAGGTGGGCGAGAGCCAGGCTTAAGGCAGCAAGGAAATGTGTAGTTAATGCAGATGGATGCCTCAGAAATTAAAAATTTGGACATGTGCTGCCTTTGCATGATGTGTGCTGGTGCTGGTGGGGGGAGTGGGGCCGGACCCTGTTCTGTGCCCTCCAACTGAGCTGGTGTTTTGCTGCCAGGAGGAACAGGGTGGTTTGCTTTGACCTTGGTCTCCCCAGTCGCCATCACCACAGCCCGAAACTTCCCCATGCTCATCGCTGCCCTTCTGTTTAAGGGAGGGTCGAGGCCAGGCATGCTGCAGTGAGCCTTTCTGCTGGCTCTGGGCCCCTGTTTCCCACAGAATTCCATACTTTTTCCCAAATGTTACTGTGTCCCAGTTAATGGGGTGGTGGTGATGCTGTGGCCCCTGTGCTGTATCAAGGCTGTGGGGGCCATCGGTGCTCCCAGGTGCATCCTGGGGAGCTGTTTGCAATTAAATCTACTCTGATATTTCCACTCACCGGGTCACCGTTTCCTTCTGGTGTCCAGCGGAGGCCAGAGTTAATATTTATAAAGCTTTGAATGGTGGGATAAGGTTCAGCTTTCCTCTGGGAGCGTGTGCTCTGGGATGGGCTGGGGAGGGAGGGGGGTGTCTGGGGTGCAGCCCATGAAGCTGCCTCTGCCCCACCGCAGTGATGGGTCCTCAGCAGGTATTTTATCACCCAGCTGACACTTAACAAGTCAGAAACATCTGTCATGGGACACAGCCCTCTGCCCTTTCTTCACTTGAGAATGCGGGTATTTACCCAAAGAAATACTTTTTTGGAGGGGTAAAGAATTTTGGGCAGCCTGACAGCACAATTGCTCGTGGCCAAAGCCACCGAAGCAGGGCACAAACATGACTGTTGAGTAGTTCCAGCGAATTCCTGCAATGTTCCGCGCTCGAGACCTGGGTCTGGGTGGCTGGTGTTAGTGGGTGAAGTGGCTTTGCCTGGTGTGAAGTCTTCCATCCTCATCTCCCTCCAGGTGATGCTGGAGCACACCTGGGCAGCACCATGTGCTTAATTTCTAAGGGAATATTGGCCCAGCCTGGTGTCTCCATCACTCACTGACTTGTGCGCAGGGCCCAGGCATGTCTGGGAGATGGTGGGCTGGAGACCATGCTCACCAGGGTGGCTGGTCTGCTTTACTGCATGCGAGTTCTTCGTTTGCACAGACCTCTCCTGTGAAATATTTTCTATCAGGAATGGATCCAAAACACCAGAAATCCAGTGGTATTTGCGCTGGCCCCTGCAAGAGGCTGTGGCTCCACAGAGGTGCCTACCAGGTCAGCCTAGGGATGGCTGTTCAGAGATCGTGGTCCTCTGAAACAGATAGAGAGCAGGAACCGAGTGTCTCTGCCATCGCATTCCTCCCTGCCTCTGCTTCTGGAGAATATCCCTTTTTCCAGACCTCATTTCGTCCTAAACGTGCCAGAAATCTCCCCTTGGAGGAGGGCAGTGTGTGAATGGCGTGCAGGTGCCTTGCTCCAAGGTACTCGTGTGCCACCGTGCTCCTTAAATGACAAAATGACATCGGTGGGTGCAGGTGGTTGGGAAACCCTTCTGGGCATGATCCTGGCTGCCCCTTGGCAAGGGGGACTGGAATTCCCATGCCATTTAGAGCCTTGTGCTTTTTTTCTCATGTCTTCGAGCTGTCACCATCACTGATGGGATGGTCAAGGACTGGCTTCCCTGGGGACCAGTGAGGGGAGGATTTTGCCTCATTTCCCAGCCGGACACCAGAGCAAAGACCAGCTTTTGGCTTGTTTTGGCTCTTCTAGTGTCTCTCCTGACAACATCAGGCAGGACACAGCTGCAGCTTTCTCCTCTGCTGGTTCCTCTGCATGGAAAAAAAATGGATGTTCTCTGCACAGAATGAGTGTACGTATATACATAAGTACACCATGTATTTGAATATGCAATTATGTAGTATAAAATGTCTATTAAATATGCGTACACAGTTTAAAAATGAAGCCACCATGACTCACTCTGGTTAAAGGATAAATGACCGAACAAACAAAACATCTATCGTATAAACCAAGGAGGTACAGAGGGAGCAGGGTAATAATTGTGCTGAGCCCCAGCCAACCCCAGGAGCTGGCAGGAGGCAGAAGAAATGGAGATGCTGAGATGAAACCAGCCACTGGTAAGACAGAAGCCAGACGAGCATCCTTCGGTGCCATCCCTGAGGAGTTCAACAAAATCCAGTGAGACGCAGAAGAGCTCAGAGACACGAAATGGTTATCTCAGAAGCGCGGCTCATACAGGAGTGATGGTTATAACAACGTGCAGAGACCTGGCTGCCAAATACCAAATGCAGAATCTGAGGACTTTGGCACCTATCCTTCAGTCTGAGCCTTTTAATGCTGCTTTTGGCTAGCGTAGATGGTTTTAGAAGGGTTTCAAAGCAGCTTTTATATATATATATTTATGTGTGTGTAGAGGCGTATTTGAGTGTATACAAACTTACATAGAATATTCTCTAGGTATATTTTTTTTTTAGTTGTGACTATTTCAAACCTTTCGGGGAGGGAGACAGATCATTTGCACGTGGGGGGTGTAACTGCAACCCTGATAGTGGAAAATCTGGGAGGAAAGAATTCAGTTTATTGAACTCCAGGGGAAAAAGTAAACCGCTCGGATATACGCTGCTCTAAAAGCTCATCGATTTGCGGGGTGGCTTTTCTTTGCTCACCATCTTCTTGAGCAGTGAGTGGCTTCCAGACCTCTCTCTCTATGCTTTCTCTCCTTTTTTCATTAAGCTGGAGGCGCAACCCAAGTGCCTTCTCGGAGTTTGTGAATGGAAAATATGACGGCAGGTTACCAAGACTCATCCTAACGTGCAACGTAGCTCCGTACAGCAGGCAGGGTTCCTGGTGCAGGCAGGGCAAGCGGTACCCAGAATTATGGGATCTGAGCATCCCCAAGGCTGGGTGTCCCAAGTGAAACCTGGAATAAGTGGGAGCTCCTGTGGTGCTGCGCTTGGGATAAAGCGCTCTCTTGGGATAAACACTCTGGCAGGAGTTTTGGTAGAAAGAAAGGCTATTACTGTAAAAGCAGAGATGATTGTGGTGTTGACCTGAAGGGGTGACTTGGCTTGGAGCAGTTCCTCTGCCCCAAGTCATACTTTGGTTTGTGCTACTTTTAGGGTATTCAAGGTGTGAAGCACATGAGTTCAGGCATGTTTGTTGCTGTGGATGGATTTATTTGGGCAAAATACTTGTGTTGAAAGATGAAAAGAGTTTCCACAAATGCGCATGGGATGTATGGCCCTCAAACATGGAAGCTCCCATCCCCGTGCGTGCTCTCCTCATGCTGCACGTGGATGTTTGTGGAAAACCCAAATGGGAATGGCCTTGAGTTTGGAGAGCAAATATTCTTAGAGGTCCAAAATCAGGTTTAAAAAGTGGAATACATTCCCTCCATCTTTTATCTCCCCTTTTCCAATGGCTTTTCCTGATTGCTGCCCATCATCCTGTGAGCAGGAGCTGTGTCACTCCCTACAGCGAGCCAAGAGGACCCATTCCTTCCTCCCACACGTACGTGGGAGGACAGGCCAACCACCCTCCTCGGCTTTCCATTGCCACCAGATACCCCAGTACAGAAGCAGGAGAGGGAAAGGGGCCTAGGAGGGTGGGTTGTGCCCCCACGGGGCAGACGGCAGCAGCCGTGATGCTCCATGCAGCGAGTGCCGGGATCTCTGCCCCGCGCTGGCTGCTGTCTGCGGATTGAAAGTTTCCAGCTATGCAAAAAATGAAGCTTGAGAAGAACTGGCTGTGGAAGGAAAGCCCTGGGAATAAACATCCATTAGCCTTCAGAAGCCGTAAAAATAATAAATATAGCATTCCCGAGCTGGCTGAGGCCAGGGCTTTGCTGATGCTGCTGGCAAGGTGGCACGGCGGAGGAGCGGGTCCCCAGCCGCACGGGCAGCTGGATGGGCTTCAAGGGCTGTGGTCTAACGTTTGGGGTGCTCGATGCTCTCTAGCTGCTCTCTCCCTCCTGACCTCGTGTCTCACGCTGTTCCGACCCCGCTCTGCAGCAAAGGGGTGCTGTGAAGCCTTGACGCAGGGTTTGGACCCCATTGAATTCCCCCCGTGTGCAATTCCCTGCCACCTTCGGCAAGAGCGCATCCTTGCAAGGATCCAGGGCTGCTCCAAGGGTGCCTGGAGAGGGACAGCCCTGAGCCCCCATCCCCACGGCTGCTCCAGGCACAGACATGACGTTTCCAGTCTGAGTGCGGCCAAAGGGAAAAGGAGGAGGGAGAAGAGAGAAAAATCTGCCCGGTGGATTTAAAGCTATAATTGTGCTGATCTGGAAAAACAGTTAAAGGGTTTTCTATTTCCCTACTACTGCGAGAGCCTTTCTTGGCTGTAATTCTCCTGTGGTTTGGCCGGTACCCGAGAGCTTGGATTATTTTGGTGAAAGGGTACATAACTGCAGAGCATTCCTCCGGTGCGGGGATAATGTCTGCTCCCGCCCTCCCTCCTGCTACGCCGGGGCTGCGGGCAGGGCCGGCCGCGGGGTGTGGGATGCTCTAGCAGCCCACCCCCTCTCCCGTCTTCAGGAGTTGTTCCTTTTTCCGCGGGGTATGGCCTTTTTTTTCCAGAAAATCCTCTAGGGTCTGTTGTTAGCATTGCTGGGCTTCTGCGGGCTGCTCCCAGGTTGGTCTGGCACCTTCCCGGTGGTGCCTTGGAGGACATGGGACAGCTGACAGCCCTGGGGCAGATCTTCCTTGCCATAAAGCAGCGTGGTTACCACAGATTCTGGGGTCGGTTTGCATCAGCTGCAAGTTTGGGCCCTTTTTTTGTTTGTTTGTTTTTAGAAAGCATTTGGTCTAATCGGAAAAATAGATGTGGTCTCATGCTACTCGCTGTAGGGCTTGCAGAAGCGACGTCCCCCTGCAGACAGACCCAGGCTGCGCTCCACTGCCGCGCTCTTTCAGCCTGCTACCAACCAAAAAAAGGAAGGAAAACATCTGCCGCCCTGTCCAGCAAAAAAACTGCACTTGGTATTTTTATTTTTTCTTTTTTCCACAAGGGAACCGACAGGAGTCACGGGCGGAAATGGGGATTTGGGCTGCGTGACAAACCCAGCCAGTGGAGAGCAGCAGCCCCGTGGCTTCTGGGCTCCCGGGGCATCCCGGTGTCTCCATCCTCCCTTCCCCACCTCCACAGCCTGAAAGTTTCCTCTGCCCCAACCCTGCGGGTTCACCCAGGGCGTCCTGAACCGCTGTGGCAGGAGCAGCGTTCCCTGACCTACCTTTGCTTGCCATGATGCCCGGGTGAGCTTTCCTCTCTGAGGTGCACCAGGATTTTTAGGAAGAAACAGAGGCGGCCCTTGGCGTATAGAGGAAAATAATCGCTTTGGTGGTTTTGTTTTTTAAAGCACCCTCACTGTGCCGTAGCGTTAGCATTCAGGGGCAACACAAGACCCCAGCACCCCTCCCAGGGTGAGACTGGGGGAGGCTGGAGGTGGGTGGACACCAAGCCCAGCCTGTGCCACCACCACACGCGCGTGTGCTGCAAATACCCGTAGCCTCGTGTATGAAGATCTCCATGGAGGAAGGAGGTCTTGCTTCTTCCCATCCCATATTTCTCACCCATAAAAAGGCTTCTGCAATCACATCTCCATTATTTAGGGCTGGGCGCTTGGTGCCCTGGTCTTGGTGCACTGATAGGATGGAGCTGTGATTTTCAAGGGTGCCCCCAGCACAGAACCACGTGGGTGGGGGAACCCCCCCAAATGCCGTTAGCTGGTGATAATGGGTGACTGGGGAAAGCAAGAGGCACCTGGTGAGAACCCGAGTGACAGGTCAACGTTTGCTTTGGAAACCTCCAGAAGAAAGCCAGAGGTTGCAGGAGTCCTGACGGACACGTGCAGCCCGCAGAGAGCATCAGCCAGCGGCTCCAAACGCCGCAGTGGAAACCCACGGCCGGGCCAAGAGTCGCTGACGGGCCTCGCCTGTAAACACCTCTTTATTACAATATCCCCAAGTAAAAGGGAAAAAATTACACCAGGAAAAATAAGAAAGTATCATTACTGCTGGCCACAATATTCTGTGAGTTCCTCAGACATGTTTTGCAACACGCCCGGCAGCTGCTATTTTAAGGAGAGCGCCGGTAATTTTGCTTACCGCCGTGGCTGCGTAATGGCCGCAGCAGCACGCGGCGCTCGGACCCTGCTTGTCTCCTTCTCCAGATGCTGGGTCCCCTCGGGGCTGGTCCTGCGACGTGGCCACTTAGCGTGGGGGGACACGGCCCGTGGGGTCCTGCCCGGCCACCGGAGGGGGTTGCAGATGCGCTGTGGGGAAGGGCTGTGTAATTCGGAGCGTCCATTCCCGGCTGGACCCGGTGTGCGGAACAGCTGGGAGAATTACAGTCCTGTTTATGTTTCGTTTTGCAATGAGGGGGGTTTGTTGTAAAGCGGAGAAAACATCGCTCAGCCTTTAGAGAAACAACAACCGAGAGTGCTTGTGCGCGTGGTGGCAGATGGACAGACTCCTGCCGGCTGTCCCGGAGCAGGAGGGGACAGGGATGGGGACAAAGGAGCGGTGCTGAGTCTGGACCTGGTTGCCTGCGCTGGTCACTGTGGGGTCAGTGGGACCCAAACCTCAAGGCAAGGTGGGCTGTGTCTCGCGAGAGGAATCCCCCAAAACTCACCCAGTGTGGGCAATGGGGCACGGCAACTGCTCTGTCGTTAGGAGCTTGTCTATTAATTGGAGTAATCTGGGGAGTGAGCGTAATGTCTGCACCGGGAATGCTTCTGCCGAGGGATGATTTATCAGGTGTTCAGTGGGCAAAACATTCTGGCAAAGGGTGTGACGGTCCCCTGCAGTCACCGCTAAATAACGAGCCCGAGTGGCTGGTTGGTAACGAGCCAGCCCGAAGGAGAACAGCCCTCCCGAGATGTCTGAAGGACACGTGCCCGGACGCAGCGCTGGGGCTGGAGATGAGATAACATTCCATGCAGGAGAGAAGGACGTGGATGAAACAGCTACAGCCAGGAGGAGCGTCCTCCCCTGGGTCGCATCGCCTGGGGACATTGTCCCTTGCTGGGGGTAACGGAAACCTGATGCAGACGGCGCAAATACTTCCCCACCGTAACCATCCTCCTCCTCCTCCTCCTCCCCCTGCTGCGCCCCTGGCCTGGGTGAAACCTCTCGCTGCTGCCAGGTGGGAGAGGGGAGGTTTGGGGGGAATGTTTGCTTGGCTCCTGGCGTTACGCTTCTTCAAAACGGCTTTCTCCAATGTACCCAACCGCTGTTATTCAACGCGCTGTTGACCCGGCCCACACCAGGGCGGCTTGTTGGGGCTCCCAGCCCCAACGCCGCTCCTCTCCCGGGTGCCCCAAGCTCTCTGCCTGGCTGCCCCCGGCACGTGGGGCTGCTCTGTGGAGAGTCCAGAAAAATCACTTTGTCATCTTCCATCTCTTGCTGCACCTCCCCGGCCTTTGGGCAGTGGGGTTTGATATCTGGGTTGGGTAATGCGGTTGCCATCAACTCGAGCTCCCTCTATGAGACTGTTGGAGGTCACCCAGCCACAGCTGCCTGTCCCAGGCACGTTTTTGCGGTGGCCCTTGGCCACCAACACAGGGGTTCTATCTGCTCGTGACGAGCAGAACTGGCCGGGACAGCAGTCTGCCCATGCGATGGGATGGGGTCGGCACCAGCAGCAGAGCCCTCCTGCGTTGCCTGTGTTATTCAGTGGAGCTGTCTGGTGTTTAAAGACGTAAAAAATCACCGTCGATTGATAAAATGATTTGCTAGAGGCCACGCAGAGAGCTGCTGTCAGACCAGCTTTCAGGCCATTTTCAGGCCCCACAGCCTCCTATGCCCCCATCTCTTTGACTCCTCTGCCGTTTCTGCCTCTCCTCGGACTCCCACTAGGAATTTTTTTCCAACGTTGCCGATGTGGAGAAAAACATTTTGAAGTCCATTCCTCTGTCACACTCCCTCCAAGGAGCCCCGATCCCATTTAAAGTTTTCCACAGCTGAACTTTCCCTTTCCTGAACCTCCTTAATCACTTCTTCATCCAGTTCCATCTTGAATAAATTAACTGCAAGTGAATTTGCCTTGCAGGAGATTAAGTGTCCCATTGATTGAAAAATCCTGTGAAAAGCATAGCTGCTTCTCCATTCCTCCCTAATCCCTGCATTCCCGGTTCACCAGCTAGACATACCTTCCTTTCCTGATTTCTTTCCATTTAATCAAAATATCTTGAGGCTCAAAATGAGCTTTGCAACCTCTCCGCCGTGCACCCAGGGAGCCTGCTGTGCCGGGGGGGGGGGGGGTTATTCCCTTAAAAAGTCAGGAATTTGCTGGATGCAAAAAGGCTGAGGGGTCTGTGGGGTGTGGGATCGTCGTGCACAGGTAAAAGCCAACAGCACTTTAGGGGCAATAGGCAGAATTTTAGAATTATGCAATAGAGAATAACAAATGGAGATAATTAAGGATTAAATGAACGAAGCAGAGCCAGACCCAGGAGTGTCGGAGGTGGTTTGATGGTGGTGGTACACTCTGCCAGGAGGGGATGCTGGGGACAGGCATGTCCCTTCCGTTCAGCACGGGACGCCGGTGGCACATCCAAGCGGCCACAAATTTTTAAGCGCTGAGCTCCGTGCCAAATTTCCCAGGGAAATGCTGGCTCTTCCATCGCCTGGTGCCCTCAAATGAGGGAGGGGGGTTTTTCCAGGAGATGTGCTCCAGCCAAACAGGTTATTTGGTTTAGTACCGAGGTAACTGGCAGGAATTAATGTCTGTGACACAGGGAATTTCACCGGATAATGTTTTGACTAAGGGAAAAAAAAAACCCAAAAAAACAATAATTCAATCAGTCCCAAGCAGCTGTGACTCTAATTGTTTTAGACACTGAAGCACGGCAGCATTTCGGCTTTTATGCTGCCCTGTTGCTCATGCAAGTTGTAATGAAATCATTTCAAACGGCACAAAAAAATGCAAATTGAGCTTGACACATCATTTTGATGTTTGCTGCCTGATTTGCCCAGCCGGCAGCGACAGACACGGCGCTCCCGGCCCCAGCCCGGGCAGGACACCGGGAAGCAGGACCCAGCACGGGTGCGGATGCCGGCTGGCTGGCAGCGCCGAAATTGGGTTTTCACTCCCCTCGCTGCAGATGCTCCTCGGGCATTTCCACCAAGGGCCTGGTTTTCTTTTTTTTTGTTTGTTTTTTTTTTCTTTTTTTTTTGTTTGTTGTTGTTGGTTTTTTTGGTTTTTTTCCCAGGATGAAAGTTAAAAATACGTCCTCAGACGTGTTGCTCTGAGCAGTCTGCGCTTTTCACATTTAATCCCTTTTTATTTTGCTTTTGTTTTCCCCATAAGGAGCACATGAAAAGGAAGGCGAGGGCGGCCTTGTTTGGTTCTTATTTTCTTTTAAAGTTTCATTTTTTAGCCAAGCCATGACGCAAGGCCCTGCCGCTTCGCTCTTTTTGCAGAGGGCTTTGCTTGTTTAGCATCAGGCCGTGGCCGGGGGGGGAATTGTGACCCTCCAGGGAGCACGAGGAGGGAGATTTGGGATGACCCAAGGGTGCGTGGGGAGGGGAAAGCTGGAATGAAGCAGGGGATGGCTCCCTGCTGCGGCAGGATGCTCCACTTGGATTTGGGTGACCTGGGATGGGACCTCTTTTTTCTCTCTTTTCTTTTTTTTTTTTTCCCCTTTATTTTTATTAAGAAAAAACCCAACATCTAGAGCACAGGTTTACAAACCACAAAGTAGACGAAGAGGTGTGTAAGCAACCTGTGAGGTGAGCAGCATCTCTGCCAGCCGACTTCAGGGAACGTTTCACGTATCCCTGCAACCAGCACCTTTCAAACAGCTGGAAAAGCCTTTTCCCAAGCTGCCAAGTTTCCGTGAGAATTTGACAGCTTCAGCTAATTAATCACTTAAATTTAACCAAAAAGGGAAAACAATGCCGTTGTTTTGGGGAGACAAAAATTCGGTTTTCATGGGCTACTCAACCCCTCCGCATTCATGGCAGCATCTGTAAATATTTGGGTTTTCTTTGAGCTCCCAGCCCTGACGTAGGGCTGGGGAATTGGGGGAATGGGTGGTTTGCCCTCGTCATCGTCTCACGTTTGAAAGAGATGCTTCGACCTAATAAGTGCTAGTGCTGGGGAATACTTATTAATGGCTAGTGCAACAGTATTAATATGTGAATATTAATTAATGGAAAAGTCTCAGCTGGGATTTTCCTGCTGTGGGGGGTAAGCAAGGTCGGGGGGAATGGAAGTGGAGCTGCTCTGAGAAGTTCGTGTTAAATTCGGTGCTAAATTCTTCTATTGAAATGAAGAATTTAGAAATGAGAACATCATTTTCTGAGGTGTCTCAACCTTTATTTCTTATCATCATCAAGGTCTTTTTCTCTCCCCCTCCCACACCCTTTCACTCCATTCCACGTCTTCCACCTTCCCCTGGTCCGTGACCATGAGCAAGCGAAGGGGCATGGACAAGGCGGCAGAGGGACATGAGCAAACCCTTGTACAGGTCAGGGAGAAGGTACAAGATTTCCCTGAGCTTCTGGATGCTATTGAGGACAGTTCCAGATGGTTATTATTTTCCCCTAATTAATCTCCTCGTTAGCAAGGAAGCTGTAAGACAGGAAGTATTTCCATGAGAATCCTTAAATGCTGCTTAGATTTTGGACATTTTAATATGGTGAGCAATTCTGTTTTATAGCGACGGAATAAAAGAATGAGTGTTTAGCGTCTTTGTAGAAGCAGTGTTTAAAAAAAAAAAAAGACCATTTCTGGTCTAACAGGGAACATCTGTGCCGGGGCCGGTGCTTTGCCAGCTGCTGGGTAGGACGGTGCAGAACAAAAGAGGTCCTGTTTATCTGGCGATCCGGACTCGGACGGTTGCATCCACCGATAGGATTTGGAAAGTAAAATAGCAATGGTGCAGATTTATTTTGGGCTAACATATTGGGAGCAGAAGACGCCAATAACCCGTGGTTCGGAGTATTTTTGAACTAGCCTGGAAGGAATGGTAAAATTCCTCAGGTCCTGCTCTCTTCCTCCTTTGGTTTGCTGTTTTGTACTATTCTGGTCAAGTCCACAAGAAGAAGTGAGAAAAATGCTTGCAATGTCCCAGATACATCCCGACTAGTGGTCGGCGCCCTTGGTGGGTGTATGTGGTTTGGGCTTTTTAACAGCTCCTCTTATTTTGAAGAAAAAATGGGCACCCAATGTCCTCACTCGCTGCTGAGCTGGGGATCCAAATGCACGGCTCTGGGCTGCTCGTAAGTGAAACCCAGGTCGGAGCAAAACTCCTGGAAATTCACTTTTTCAGCTTTTTAAAGGGGAAATAGCTCCTTGCTATTCCTTTGGGTATTGCTAGGCAGGACTCCTTTGTATGCATCCATGTCCTGAAGACACTCATGGCTTCAAAAGGCTCCTGCCTTAAGCAGCAGCGAGAAGGGACACCTCTGTCCCCCCCCACCCTTCCCAGGGCCAGCCGTGGGGACCTCAGACGGACGCTGAGTGTTTCGGTGCAATCCTGGTGATGAGCTGGGGTGATGATGGGTGTCCCCCTGCTCCTCCCGGCGCTGCCAGATGGTTTTGCAGACCTTGCCTGCTGCCAGACATTCATCGCCCCCGTCGCAGCTGATGGCCGTTACCTCCCAGCAGCAGTGAGTCATCGGCCCCAGCTTGTTGCCGCCTGCTGTCGTGGGAAGGGGAACTCAAAACAGCGGTTTTGCTGCTTGCGCTGAGTCAGGTCAGGGGAATGATGGTGTCCCCCCCACGAGGGACCCTCTCCTGACCCACGTATCGGGGGCTTGGGCTGGAAATCACTTTATTCCCCCCTGGCAGTGGCTGTGGGTTTGCTTCCATGCCTCCCAGCCAGCCCCTGGGCACTGAGGGACCTCTCTTTCCCACAGGCTGGTGGTGGGAGCTCCCTATGAAACCAACGGCCAGCAGAAGACGGGAGATGTCTACAAGTGCCCGGTGACCAGCGACACCCACAGCAACTGCACCAAACTCAACCTAGGTACCACGCGCCGCGGGGCAGCGGGGGGGAACCGGGCGTTTCTAACATGGTGCTTTTTAGCACTGCTTTGCTCTGTCAAGAGGCACCCAGTCGCGTTGCCCAGACTGGCCTCAAAAGCGCGGGGCCTGCGTGTTTTGGGGGGATTTTTAGATAAGGAATTATTTCAGGTGTTCACATTACTCCCAGTGCGGAGCTTTAAGCGATGTCAGGGTAAAATCAAGCAAATCGGAATAAAGTAAAAAAGTTAGTTATTTAATAGAGCTTTAACTAGTATACTAAATGATCAGGATAAACTTATCAATGGTTAATGGTGCCATTAGCAAATAACCTGCCTGCGCATGGGGGCGTGTGTATTCCCTCTCCGCGGGGATGCTCGGATGACGTGCCCACCGCAGAAGGTTCCCTGGGTGCAGGCAAGCTTTGCTCCCAGCACCCGGCCTGCCCCTGCGGCTCTGGTCTTTGGGGAATTATCCCCCAGCCCCACCACCCCGGGCCCCATCACTGCCACCGCAGCAGGAGAGACCCTGGGGGTGCTCCGGTCCCACAGACACCCCAGTCCCATGTCCCTGGATGGAGAGATCCAGGTCCTCCTCAGGGCTCCTCGGGCTGGTCCAGCACCAACCAACAGCACAATATTGTGCTGTCGGGATGTGCCCTCCCTGGGTCAGGGCAGTGCAAGGCACAGGGGGACAAGTCCCCTTTCCTGCCCAAAACGGGACACCCGACAGGCACATCCCTGTCTCAGCAGGGAACGTGAGAGCCAGGGACTTTCTCATGGTCCTGAGGAGCACGGTTGGGATTTGGGGGCAAGGTCTAGAATTTTTTAACACTGGAGCAGCTGTTCTCACTATATTTTTCATCATTATGAATCTGAACTATCCTGGGTTTCTACCAGAGCTGATAAGAGAGGAGGAACTTTGGTCCATCTGTAATATTTGATTGATTGGCTCCAAATATTTTTTTTTAAACGTTTTCTTTTTTCTTTTTTTGCTTTTTTTTTTTTAATTTGCTGTTAGAACATCGAGATTCTTCAAGGAAATAAATCTCTTGTGTGTGTAAACTTGAATCTTGCTAAAAGATTCTTTTTTTCCATTGGAAATGAGTTTCAAATGAGAGGATCAGTTCCATGAGCATGTCCTGTTTTATTTTTTTTTGCCCCCTGATTAACTTGCCTAGTTAGCACAATCCACTGAGGCCGTTTGAGCAAAACCAGGCGTGGGGCTGCCCCTGGGGGATGCCAGGCTGACGGTGAGCGTGCGGCAGAGACGTCCGCAGCGTGGAGCAGCGGGAGCTGAGATGGGACCAGGGCTCTGCCCCTGCCCTCCCTGCGCCGAGCGGATGCAGGAGCCGGCGGGGAGCATCCCGCAGAGCCGCGGCTGCAAGGTGTAGCGTAGCTGGGTACCAGAGCGGGACAGCGGGGTGTCAGCATCCGCAGCCGCCATCCTAGAGGATTTATAACGTGGGCTAAAGCCCCTTTTTCTCTGGCTTTGCTGCGGCGCGCACGCAGAGAGCGGGTCAGGCTGGCAGACGGGGCTGCAGCCGGCTGGCCCGCAGCGGAGAAGCGAGGAGCTGCTGGAGGCTCTTCAGGGGATGCTGAGCTCCCTCGAGCTCACTTTGCACCTGGGGGCTGCAAACCTCAGTTCAAACCTCAGCAAGAAACTTCCCAAGGCCACAGGCAAAGAAGCCGGCACCCCAATTTTACCGTTAATTGCCCAATATGTCCCTTCTCGGTTCACTTCTCGGGCAGAAGAGCAAAAGGGGGGTCCCTGGGTCGCGGGGAGCTGCGTCACCCAGAGCCCCTGAAGTGGGGAGACCCCCCTGGGGCTGGACCCCCCAGGCAGAGGCGGCTTTGGTGCCCTCATGACGCTGAGCTGGAGAAAGGACGGGGTTAGGCAGCGTTCGTGTCGCAGCTAAATGGTATCAGCGCTAACAGAAAGACAGAAAAGCTAAATATTAGCGTCAACAGAAAAAACGTTCCTGGTTTCTGGGCCGACGTGGGAAACGAAAGCAATGCACAAGGATAAGTCAGCCCCTAAACGCCTGCTGGCCTGGCAATAAAAGATGAGATGCTATAGCTGCTCAGAGGGGTTTCTTCCTAAATATTGGCTGTGTAAGAGATGCCGTCTCTGACTCACAGCTTCATTTCCTAGCAGACGTTTCTCTTTGTTGGTTGAAAGAAACCAGTTGTCGGTTGGTAAGAAAAAACTCAATTCTCATCTTGACAACTGTTTCCAAAAAGCATAAAGTCTGCAGTGTAGGCATGCTGCGATGGCTCTCCTCCGGCGTCCAGCTGGGTTCCCTCTTGCTCCAGAGGTGCTGAGGAGCACCATGGGGACGTGGGCAGGGTGGTGGCATCCCTGCCCGGCGGCTGTCCCTAACCGCATCCTCTCTCCCAAGGACGGGTGACGCTCTCCAACGTCTCCGAGCGGAAGGACAACATGCGCCTCGGCCTCAGCCTGGCTACCAACCCCAAGGACAACAGTTTTCTGGTGAGGAACAGGGGCTTCGGCACAGCCGGCCTCCCTGTGCGGGGAGGTGACAGCGAGGTGCATGTAGTAGCGTGTAAAGGCGTGCAAAAGCGTGCAAAGCCACATGCGTGTACACAAGCACCTAAAGGCACGCAAACACGCCTCACCGTGCATTTACGTATATGCTGTATGCGCCGCGGGGCTCAGAAACCTCATCGTCCCCAGGAAAAGAGATGCCAAAGGCGAGGACAGCCTTGCAAAGCAGCAATTAAAAAGTGGCAATTTTAAACTCATCCCCAATGCTTGCTTTTATTTATATTTTTCTTCCCTTCCCTCCCAGGCATGCAGCCCTCTCTGGTCCCACGAGTGCGGGAGCTCCTACTACACCACGGGCATGTGCTCCCGGGTCAACTCCAACTTCAGGTTCTCCAAGACGGTGGCTCCGGCTCTGCAGAGTACGAGAAACAATCTGCCCTGCAGCTCTAACCCCGCCTTTGAAGTCAGAGGGAATTTCTGTTCTCTAATCGCTTCAGTCCCATTGAGAAAACAAAGCGATGTCAGTGTTTAAGCGAAGGCAAGAGAGCAGAGGAAATGGTTGCAGGACAGTGATTCAAAGGGGCTTACATACAGAGACATCTGGTAAACATTTTCCTTTTGACTGACACTCAGGGAAGACAAAAAATACCTTATTCTTCCAAAACCCGAAATAAAAGCATCCAGAATATTTTATCAGCACAGCTAGGAAGGCAAAATAGGGAAAGAATTCAGAACTTGGCCGCACATAACAAAGTGCTCATTGACTGAAAGCCAAATATTTTTGGCTCAAATTTGGACACTTGATTTTATTCTGAGGTATCAAATAAGCTTCCTGGCTTTCCTGTAGGTGGTAAGAAATTGCAGAAGCCTGTCCTGCACCATCAGGGCTCCCAGAAGCTCCTTGCCCCAGCTGGGCATGGGATGCGATGCCCCAGCTCCATCACCCATTAATTTTCACAGCATAGAGCAGGGCATGGGAAAACGGGACTTTTGGGGGGCAGCAGCCGTAAAGGCAGAGCCCACCACCAAATTCGCAGTGTCCCTTCTCTCTTTATGGCCAGCAGATGCTTTTAGCCCTCTCCGCAGAGGGTAATTTTATTATTTCTTTTAAAGAGAAGCTGGTTGACGAGCAGAGCGTTACCGTTTCTCAAGTGGGATGGGGGAGGTTGGCTCCTCTCCATCAGTCCCAGGGTGAGCAGGGGATCAAGATGGTGACACGCATCTGAGGACGACAGCGACGGGGTGACTCATGGGAGACTCCAGTCCAGGGAGGCGCTAACCCATAAATCACTGCAGTGGGCGAAAAGGGCAACCAATAAATATCTGTCACTGGAAAATTCAGCGTCTTCTGGTTTTCTGCAACTTTTCTAAATTATGTTATAAAATATAAGCAAGCTAGAGAGATGATGCCGAGCAACTGGAAATGCCGAAAACCAGTCGACTGCCTAAATCCTTCTCGGCTTGTGCTGTGGAGGCGAGTCCTGGGGTCCTCGCTGGGGTTTTTGGCTGCCTCGCGGCTGAGGATTTAACGGGAAAGGGAGGAAATGGCCGACTTGCGTTCTATGGCGAATAGAGGCCGGGCTGAGGAGTGACTCAGGGGTAAAGCATCGCTCCGCGGGAGGAGCGGAGGCCGGATCCTGCCTGCAGCGGGCCAGTCTTTGAAGTACGCAACTATATTAGACTGGATAAAAGTCCAAATCTGAATCAGAAAAGATGCCGCTGAGTGTTATTCTTAGAAAGTTATCCAGCCTTTTCTCGGCAGAGAGGATGCTTGTGGCTTCTTTCTACCTTGTTGAAGCCCAAAGGTCTTTATGAATGATTGAAATAAGATTTTTTTTTTCAAAGAAATCATAAGAGCAAGTACCTGACTGCGAGGAATGAAGCCATAAATCTCCCCTTTACAAGCCTTGCCGAGGTCTTTCAATAACATACTGCATATTTTTCACAGGATGCCAGACGTATATGGACATAATCATAGTTCTGGATGGATCAAACAGCATATATCCTTGGGTTGAAGTTCAGCACTTCCTGATAAACATCTTGAAAAAATTTTATATTGGTCCCGGCCAGATACAAGTAAGCCCCCGCACGACTTGTGCGTCCCCCCGTGTCGGGCAGAGTCCCCCGGCTGCGTTCCCAGGGCCGTTTGCAATGTCCCTCTTCTGCCAATATGCTGTAATTTGGCACCTTGCTTTTTCAAAATAAACCTTCAATGTATGGATTTTAAAGCGGAGCCCATGGAAATAATGCTCATATTAATGTCCCGAAATGAGCGGAGCAGCACCCCACACCCTGACCAGGCATGGGGAGGATGAAATCGTATGGAAATAGAGAAGTATTGCCCTGTGCCGAAGCAGTTTGTTGCAGCTGTGAAGAGTTGTCCGTCCTCTTCCTATTAGTATTTGTGGGCTGATTTGGGCAGGGATTTGTGCAGGAATATCCTCAACATTTTGCACAAATAACCGCCTTTGGGTCCCACCTGGAGGTGCTGTGGGTGCACATTTGCATCACCCCAAACCCTTTACAGGGGCAGCCGCGTGTGGGTGAGAGCTGGCAGAAAATAGAACCAGAATTGAGCATTATCAGCGGTCCCGTAGAGGGAAAACGGGAGCAAATTGGGACAGAGTGATTGATTTTTGATGGGGACTGTTTTTTCATGTGACAGAGGAAACATGCTCATTGTGTCGCAGGCCCTGGCTCCGCGGTGGGTTGTTGGCATCCTCTGTGATATTCCTTTAATCCCCAGGTTGGAGTTGTTCAGTACGGAGAAGACGTCGTCCACGAGTTTCATTTAAACGACTACAGGTCTGTAAAAGATGTGGTAGCGGCTGCCAGTCACATAGAGCAAAGAGGAGGTACAGAAACCAGGACTGCCTACGGAATAGAGTTTGCTCGGTAAAAATCGCTCGCCTTCCTGTTCCTCCTGATAACAAGTTTAAAATCACGGGGTTTTTTTTTCTTTCCTTCCTTCTCTCCCCCTTCACTTTTCCTCACTGCTTAGGAAGCAGGAGATACCGCCAGGCTGAAAATGCTTCCGCACAACCGCTTGGTCTTTAATTGATGCTTTACAAACGATGCTTTGCAAAACCACTTAGTCCTTGGCTGCAGCTGGACCAGACGGAGGGCGCAGAGAGACTCTGAAAATGTATCCTCTTTCTGAAAGCACCCAGAGCTGAGCTTTTAGCCCCAAAAATGCCACCTAACCAGCCTACCAGAGCTCAGCCCCGACCCACACCTCCGTCTCCTCTGTTACCTGGGCCAAGCGCCTGCTCCTGCCCATTTTTACAGCAGCCCCATTTGCTGCAGATTTCGGGCATTTTGCTGAATTCAAGGCTACTCTCCTGCCATCGGTGGAAAAATCCCCTTTTCAAGTCCTAAAATGTTCCCCGAGAGTCTTGTACCCGATCACGTCTCCACGAGGGCTCGCAGCCCGCTCGGCGCTTTGCGCTGCGGGTGACGGGGCGGGCGTCGCGGCAGCCGGGGGCGGCCGTTCGGGCGAGCGCGCGGCGCTGGGAGCCGCCAGCCGCCCGGCGAGGCTGAGCAGCCCAGGGCATCTCTTCAATTGCAGCTCGGAAGCGTTTCAGAAAGGTGGCCGGAAAGGGGCAAAGAGAGTAATGATTGTAATCACAGATGGAGAGTCGCACGACAGCCCAGACCTGGAGAAGGTGATTGAGGACAGCGAGAAGGACAACGTCACCAGATACGCGGTGGCCGTAAGTGGCGGTGGGGGCCTTTGGGCGGCGCGTGGCTGGAAAAGCCGTGCAGAGCTCGGCGGTGCCCCGTGCACCCCGATGCCATTGGGTCTGGGGGCGCAGCCCACCTCCGCCGCTCCCGGCGCGTTCGCAGGGGTCCTTGTTGCCATCCCTGCCTTTGCAGGAGGCAGCGGTGTGCTCAGCTCCGGATTTGGCTGCTGGAATAGGGGCCGCAACCCGGGATCGCACGAGGGGAGCCCAGCCCTGGCGGCCGGGGGGAATTACAGCAAATCCTGGTTTGCCCCGCAGTGGGGCGTCAGATGCCGAGGCTGTCGAGCTCCTTCCATATGGACACCCCTCGCTCGAGCGCTTTGGGCTGGCTCTATCCACCGCGTGAAAACCCCCTGAGTCTTGCATTTCTATCTCAAACCTAGGTATTGGGTTATTATAACAGAAGAGGAATCAATCCCGAAGCCTTTTTGAACGAGATAAAATTTATAGCGAGCGACCCGGATGACAAGCATTTCTTTAATGTCACGGATGAAGCAGCACTCAAAGACATTGTGGACGCGCTGGGGGAGAGGATATTTAGCTTGGAAGGTGAGTGGTGCTCCTCCCCGACACATCCCGGCTGGCCAGGGTGCAGCGGCTTGTTTCAGATGTGCTGTCGGTCCTTGGTTTGCTGAATTTGAACGGATTGCACCGCGGGTTTCCCTAATACCTGCTTGATACAGAACCTAAAATCACACTTTGAATATCTTCATATATAAAGAAATGTCTTTATGTTGAGTGGTTTGCGTCCCTCGAGGATCAGGAGCACAGACACCCTCTCCGCAGAAGGTGACCGCTCGTTCCTGCAGCCGTGATTCACAGAGCTGTGTTGGCCCTGTCCTTTATAGCAAACCTTTGAAATTTGGCAGGGGCATCATCTGGGTGTCAGCGTCTTTCTCGCCCATCACATTCCATCCAAACCCAGCCGGGCTATAAGCAGGCAAAAAAACCACACACCGATTGCCAGGGACTCCCTGGAATGTCAGGCAATGTGGATTTATGGGAATAATGTGAAGGTTTTTTCGTTTATTGGCTGAAATGAAACATCAGGAAATATTTTTGTTCAAAATGACAGTCCTTCTGTCCGCCTTGTGACAAGGTTGTCAGTCTCCAAAACTAAATTTATCTAAATTTCATAGCAAAAGCACATCCTGGGACAAGCAATTGAAACATGAGCTGGAGGGCTTTCACTGGAAATTAAACAACTCAGGGTTTGGGGGAATTTTGGCCAAACCAGCTCGCAAACTCCCCACCAGTTTGACCGTTATCTCAGTCCAGCCATCCCAATGCTTCTCAGTGGAAGGAAGCTTCCCTCGGTGAGAGGCTTCACCCAGTCGCAATTATGAAGCAAAATCCTCTCAATCCATGTTTTTGTGTGACCTCACACCTAGGAAAGGAGAGAACCGCACCGCAGTAGAGCTCCCAGTATCTATTAGCAGCCCGAATTTGCGTAATTGTGGTGATTTAGGGAGAAACAAGCACATTTATGGCAACTGGGGTTCTCCGTGCCCCAGGTGGGGTGGAGGTGGATGCTAATCCCATCCCGACCCACCAAGGCACCACTCAGCCCCACCAGGAAAGCAAAGCTCTCTTTTTTTTTTTTTTTTCTTTCTTTTTTTTTNTTTTTTTTTTTTTTTTGAGGAACCAACAAGAATGAAATCTCCTTTGGACTGGAAATGTCCCAGACTGGATTTTCATCGCATGTTGTGGAAGTAAGAGAGTAAACCTGGGGTGTTTTTGCTCCTGCCTGTGCGAACGGGCACCCTGTGCGTTTTATCATCGCTGGCAGCTGCAGGTGGGGAGACGGGTGCTTTGGGCAAGTTATTAATCACGGAGCTAAATTGCTAACATGAGCATAAGGAAGAAAATGCTGTTGCTGCCGGATTATCCCACGGGGAAGGGAGCTGCTGGGAGACCAGCGCCTCCCTTCGGTGCAGCCTGCAGCAGCTCATCCCAATGCCATGACCACGAGGTGCTGGGATGTGCCGCGGGAGAAGGCGCTTGTCGGTGGTGGGATGCAGAGGATGGTCAGTCCCCTTCTTCCACCCACGGGCTCTGCGGGCTGGCAGGTCCGAGTGAGAAGCCAGTAGGAATTTCTGCTTGGGAGAATTTTCCCCAGGAGGAAAAGCACACTGAAAAGATATGAACAGGGCGGAAATGTCTTTCCAGCATTTTTTAAAATCTCCGTCTTTCCAGGTGTGCTTTGGAGAATGGTTTGCGTGATTATTTTTTTTCTTTAATTATTATTATTGATTTATTTATTTATTTATTTATTTTATATTTGTGAGTTTCCTCCCCTTTTCTGTAAAACATGCCATTTCTGGGAGGGATCGTTTTCTGGTTTTCTCTTCTGCGCTCTGCAGCCCCCAATAAGTTTCCAGTCCAGGAGCTGGGGTTTTAGGGACCCCCACATGAGTTGTCACACAGAACCAGCCCGTCGGGTCCCCTTGTCCGTCTCAGCTTGAATCAGCTTGCCCATATGGGCAGCGTGGGGGAGAATTGCCTCCACTCGGCAAGAAACACCCTCAAACCACTCCTGCTTTCCCACAGGACGGGATCTTGCTGGGGGCAGTGGGTGCCTATGACTGGAACGGCGCTGTCCTGAAAGAAACCAGCAGCGGGAAGGTCATTCCCCTGCGGGAATCTTATCTCCAGGAGTTCCCGGAGGAGCTGAAAAATCACGGAGCGTATTTAGGTAAGAAAGCCGAATGAGGTTCTTCTGCCAGGGCTGAACTCATGATTTTACACTTAATAATAGGAAGCACAACATGTTTCTCAAATGACTAATAGCAGCCAGCGCTCCCAGCGTAGGTGGTACCGTGCCCGGGTGTCTGCGAGCTCCCGTTGGCACAAGACCTTGTGTTGCCCCAGGGCTGCAGCGTACGTGAGCATCCTCGCCTGGGAAAAGTCCAGTGCCCACCACGGCGTGCAGCACAGAAGTGATTTAAATTCAGAAGTAGCTCGGACCCCGCCAGCCCAGGCCATCTACAGCGCTTACTGGAACGGTTTAAAAAGCACTGCTGAAATTTCATGCCTAGGGAGGAAATACCTGCTGGGTTAATCTGTTCCATGTGCGGCTGTTGAAGCCCCGGAGTAAAAAATATCAGCCTGGTTTGCAAATGAAGTTAAG
Organism: Chionis minor; assembly: GCA_013398295.1. Lineage (NCBI taxonomy): Eukaryota > Metazoa > Chordata > Aves > Charadriiformes > Chionidae > Chionis > Chionis minor. The sequence continues at coordinate 132,912 of VZSF01009053.1, read as the reverse complement.
GAAATGCCAGTGCATCCTGATGCCAAACAGCCCAGCTCACCCAGCCAGGGACCTGGGATTCAAGGCTGATACTTGGCTTGAGAATATTTAAGGAGACAGAGAGCCCAGGTAAGGCCAATGCCCAGGGAAAGGGATCTGTAAACACTGATAATCCCTGGAGATACTCAAAATTCAACTGGATGTGACCTCAAGTGATCTGATCCAGCGTCGTAGTTGGCCATGCTTTCAGTTTTCAATAGTTTAAGTAGCTTTTAAAACTGATTGTGAACGTGCAGGAACCTGGAGATGGGTTTGAAAAACAGGATTTTGCATCCCTAGTGTTATATTCCTACATAAACCCACCTGCAGCCACAGGCAAGTGCTGCAGCCCAGCATGTGCCATGTGGTGTCGGTGATCCCGGCACAGAAAATAACCCTTCTGGGTAAGAAAGAGGGATTGCTCAGGGGCATTGGCTCATGCAGGGTTATTTCCATAAGGACTCATGAGCAACGATCTTGCTGGATTCATGGTTTTTATTGGACTGTGAACGTCGACGTCAAGCATCAGCGAAGTCTTTCACGCTTGGTTTCGGCTGCGGTGCTGCCGGGGTCTCGGCAGCGCAGCGGGCGCTGAGGCTCCTGGCGTGCACGTACCTTGGCAGCCTTTGTGAGCCGTGAAGTAAAACACTTATCGAGTCTGGAATTGGACTTACCTTCAGTGAGAGAAGGATTTTGCAGAGGGTTTGCCGGCTGCCTTAAGTGGTGCCAAAACTCCTGCCGCAGCTGCGCTGCTCAGGGTGTAGGTAGGACCCGAGCAGGCGGCTCAAAGCCCAGGGTCAGGGTGCCGGGGTTTATTTGAATGACTTTATCTTTGAAGAAATCTGGGTTTCCAGCTTCCCGATTTGGGAAGCGGCCAGAGTTGTGTCAGCAGCTGGGGGCTAATGGAAAGCAGATCACCGTGTGGGGAGCTGCTCAGCCGCGCTCACCCCGCGCCCGCCCCCCTTCCAGGTTACACCGTCTCCTCCGTCATATCCACCAAGCACGAGCGGATTTACGTTGCGGGAGCGCCCAGGTTTAACCACACCGGGAAAGTCATCATTTTCAGCATGCACAACAACCGAAACCTCACCATCCACCAGGCGCTGAAGGGAGAGCAGGTAATGCTGGGGTACGAGCTACCGAGGATGCCGCACAGATTTTTCCACCCGGCACGCGTGCTCCTCCATAAATCCTCCCCTCTCGTTTTGAAAATTGTTCTGTCTAAATGGCCCGGCAGTGCGATGCATCCAAGGGCAGCTGGGGATGTCCTGGCTGTCGCTGCACCCCCAGCTCCGAACCATGGCTCTGTAGCAGGGACGGTGCTTAGAATGTCCCTGCGGTCCCCGTCGGGGAGGGTGGCAGTGTCCCCGCACGCCGGGAGCGTTGCTCCCATCCCCTCCTCTGTCTCCTCCAGATCGGCTCCTACTACGGCAGCGAGATCAACTCCCTCGACGTCAACGGTGACGGCGTCACCGATGTTTTGCTGGTGGGAGCCCCCATGTACTTCAGCGAGGGCAGGGAGCGGGGGAAGGTCTATGTCTACACCCTGCGGGAGGTACGTGGCAGCACTGTGGGGTGAGCCGGGGACATCACAGGGGCCGGGGCATTTGGGCGCTCACCTGCGAGCTGTGTCCCCTCACGTCACCTCCCTGGGGTGGCTCCAGGCTGCACGCACACACCCGCCAGCTCCCGTCAGTCATCACAGGGCACGGCAGCCCGATCCAAAGGCAACAGAGCTTGGCAGCATCTCGCTGTTGTGGCTGCTGGGAGGCTGGAGGAGCATTTGTCTGTTTTCCGTGTTTATAAACAATCTCAGGGGGTTTGCTCGCTGCCAGCGAAGGGAATCCAGCCTGTGCTGGAGCAGAGCTGCCTCCTCTCTGTGCTTTGCCGCTCCCGGCGGGGCGAGCTTCCCGGCCCCGAGGAGGGGATGCAAGGGGTGCAAGGTGGGGTCTTTGCAACAGGGGTGTCTCTCTGCAGAAACAGCCTCCATCCACTTGTCTTTCCCCAAAAGCAGTCCCTCCACGGGCACCCTCCTGCCCAGGGTCATGGGGAGCAGCAAGGTCAGTTCCTCCACCATCGCTTCGGGCACAGGCAGGACATGTGCCACCCTCGTCCCCTTCCCTGGCACCCAGCAGCGCTGTGGGGCAGGACCAGCTTTCCTGCCGCCCTCAAATCTGGCTCAACATGCAGTTTCTGAGCCAAATCCACCGGGCTCTGGGGGCACGCGGGGCAGCCAGTGGGTTGTGCTCTATATCCAGGGTCTCAGAGCCCTCCTGGAGCAGCGGGAGTCCCCATATCTAAGGCACGACTTTTTATGCAGTTATTTACATGGGTTGCTATAAAAGGAAGGCAAAGCAGGCGTGGGGCTGGCACGGGGCTCATCCGTCCCCAAGGACGTACTGAGCAGGAAGTCCCGTGGCCCCAGGAGGGCTCTCACCTCCTGCCTTAGACAAATCGCTCACAAATCACTGCATCTTGTTTGCCTGCTTTTGGGGGGGTTTCTCCTCTTGCCAGGCTTGCCGCTGATGCTTTTGGTGGTTTGGTTTTATTTTTTCCCCTTTTCTCTTTGGCTGGCCTGGCAGAACCGCTTTGTTTCCAGCGGTGCCCTTGTAGATCTGCAGAGCTACCAGAATTCCCGCTTCGGCTCCTGCATCGCCGCTGTGCCCGACCTCAACCAGGACTCCTACAACGACCTTGTCGTCGGGGCACCTTTGGAGGACGAGCACCAAGGAGCGATATACATTTTCCTCGGCTTTGAAGAGACCATCTTGAAGAAGTACAAGCAGGTACCAGCGCTCGGGTGCTTGGGTTGTCCTCGTCTTTCATCAGAATAAACGTAATTTGTGCCCATTTTAAGGACTAATAGAGCACAATAAATTCACGTGCAGTATTGCATTGTTAATTATTATTGCTGAGTATTTTCTCTTGTGACGAGCCTGAGACAAAGCAAATGTAGGGTATAGAAAACAGACTTGAAATTGGGGGCAATGCTTACCACTCGGCGCAATGGATTGTGTAGATAAGATATTTCTCACATCTGTGAGAAATAGTAAGCGTGCAGACTAAATGAGCAGAAATCTCTGCATGGTGTCTCTGAAGAGAAATAGATGTCATTCCCTGGAAAACTATGTTTGGTGCAGTCACTTGGAAAGAGGCATCTTCAGTAGCACGGTGGAGGTCGGTGTGGCAAACCCCTCCTTCGCAGGCGGGGATGCTCCCCCTGGAAACCAGCCTGGATTCTCCCCTTTGCTTTTCAGCGGATAGCAGCTGCGGAGCTCGGGCCAGGCCTGATGTATTTTGGATGCAGCATCCACGGACAGCTGGACCTGAATGAAGATGGGCTGGTAGACCTGGCCGTCGGCTCTCTGGGGAACGCCGTGCTGTTGTGGTTAGCTGTGTCTCACTTGGCACTCTCCTCTCCCCAAATATCGTTGCAATATTCTGATATTTTGAAGGGGGGAGAGACTGATCTCCCAACAATCCAACCCATCTTTCTAAGATACCAACCCCCTGGCCAGCGGGGCCGTGGGATTTCAATGCACTTGGACCCTAGAAGGACATCAGAGTTGGCTTTGCATTGAATTTTATCATTAGTTCCCCAAGAGTTTCAAATCAGCTAATTCATTTGTGGTGATTTGCCCAGGCTCCTCCCTCTGGTCTTATTTAATAAGAACAATTTAGTATGTGCAAATGTCGATTAATGTTTGGAAAGTCCCTTGAAGCTGTTGCGATTGAGGATAGCTGTGCCCAGCAGAGATGGGCCACCCTGAGGTTGACCTTAGAAAGTGCTATGTGCACACAGGGGTGGCCAAATCCTGCTCTCGGGGCTGAGCTATTTCACTGTTACAAGCAGGAGATAAATATGGGCAAGATGTTTTATTCTTCAAATACCTCATAGAAGAGCTGAGACTAGATCAGTGTGCTGTGGTGACCTTTGGTCTTCCTCAGCACCTTCTTGATGTTGGGGAAAAGGGTGAAAAGGGTGAATCTTGGAGGCTTTTGGAGGCTGCTGCAGATGTCCATGGGTGTCCCATACCCCAGCACATCTCCTGACCTTTGCTTGCCCCTCAGGTCCCGCAGTGTGGTCCAGGTTAATGCCAGCATCCGCTTTGAGCCCTCCAAAATCAACATCTTCACCAAGGACTGCAAGCGGAACGGGAAGGATGCCACCTGCATGTCAGCCTTCGTCTGCTTCACCGCCGTCTTCCTCTCGGCTCACTTCCAGTCAGCCAGCCTGGGTAAGCGCCACGGCTGCTCGCGCGACAAAAACCCCAATTCATGCGTCGTTTAGGTCTCCAGCCCCGAAGGAACATCCCGCTTCTGCCAAGGGAAACCATCCAGAAGCTTGGCATGTCTGGAGGAGTGCATGTTGCCATCTGCCACATCCCTTTTTACCCACAAACTTGTCCCTATCCTGGCTGATGTAGCAGGGACAGTGCCTCTGCCATTAAGCAGTGCCAAGAAACTCTCCAAGGATACAACCTTGCCCGTGTTTAACCTTTTCCCTCACCTCTGCCCCGGCGCCGAGCTCTCCTGCAGCTTGCCTTGCTGTGGGACACGTGATGGGAATGTCACCACCAGCTCACCAGGCAGTGGGACAGGAGAGGACGTGCCCGGACCACGTCCTGCAGACCCCATCCATCCTCCCCACTGCAGAGGCAGGACACAGCTGCCGACCATATGTGCATGTTTCCCTAATATCCCAGGGAATCTCTGTGAAGTTATTGGCCGGCTCTCCTTTTCAACCCTTGCATGCTGCTGTGACCCCACATCTACCCGGCGGCTGCCCGTGACTCAGCTGGGTCAGGGGGAGCAACAGGGGCTCAGCCCCTGCAACATGGCAGCAAACACTGTCAGAGGGAAATCGGGTCCCAAGTGAAGCCAAAGGCAAAGCTTCCATCTCCTAGAGCCAGGTTTTTGATTTGTGCTGTCAAATCCAGTGTTTTCCTCCTCGCCGCTATCGTTGCGGAGCTTGCAGGACAAAAAAACGGAGCGGGGTTTCCTTTATTTATTTACTTTTACACTTATTTTTACCCAGAAGAGCCACGCCGTAGACAGTGCGTGCTGAGGGTCGCTCTTTGCTTATGCACTGGGGTAGTGGGTGCAAATCGGCACCGGGTTGAGGAACTTCAGTTGCTTTTCCACACCACTGCAGGAAGCAAATGGCCTCTGGTAAAGCATCTAGGAGAGAAGAGCCCTCCAGGGCACAACACCTCCAGAGCTGGTACAGGCCGACGTGTGCATGTCTGAGAGGCAAATAAGTATATTTCCTGCACGAATTTTACACAGTGTCTTTTAATGATATAAAGGTCCTCGTTTGATCCGGAGAGCGGATGCTTTGCCCAAAAAAAAGTCTGTTAGAAAAAGGCAATGACAACTATTTTCCCTTAGCGTGCTCCCTGCCACACTCCTCCCAGTGGGGCGATAGGGTTTCGAGTGCAGAAAAGCCCATTTTTGACCCGATGTTGGTAGACAGTGAGCGGGACGCTGGGGAGAAGCCCTGACAGTGCTGCTCTCCTTCCAGCGCTGCGGTACAACGCCACCATCGACGAGCGCAGGTACACGCCGCGGGCTCACCTGGATGAGAGCGGAGAGCGGCACACGCAGAAGGGGCTGGTGCTGCCGGCCGGGCAGGAGCACTGCGACAAGCTCCAGTTCCACGTCTTGGTGAGTGGGATGTAGGACGAGGCTGGGGTCTGCTCCTCTGCCAGCCCCGGGGCAGAGCCAGCCGCCTGGGCAAAGGTGCTTCCCACCACGTCCCAAAGAGCGATGCGCCGGGACGTGGTCGGAGGAGCCTCGGTGGCTTCATGGGGGTGGAAACGAGCCTCATCCTCCAGCCTGGATTTCTTCGTGCCGGGTTTGATGTGGTCAGGGATGGAGCTGCCGGCGCGCGGCAGCTGCCGGGTCCCCAAGCGCTGACTTCATCGCAGCCTCAGCTTGCACCGTCCGTGAGCCGCTGGCCGTGCCCTCAGGGAGGGCGTGCACTCCTGATGCCCGGGTCAGGCTGGTCCTTCTGCTCCAAAATCAGTGAAAACCCATTTTTTCCGCTGAGGAACCAAATCCCTCCATGCCAGTCTCCAGTGCCCTCACCCTCTGCACCCCTCTGGCCACCAGAGTCCCCCTCCCCGGCTGCAGGAGCCAGTGAAACCCTCTGCACTGCTCGCAGGGACCAGCTGATGCACAAACCTGGCCAAAATCAAACATTCCCAGTGAATGATGAGAATATTGCAGAGGCCAGAGAGGGCTGAGCTGCCAGACTGGCCCGGCCCCAAGCCCTTGCCTGAACCGCCGTGAACTTCTGGGAAATTCGAGTCTGGAGCTCGAGATGTGATTTAGCCCAAGAAATATCTCGCTTCAGAGCATCTAACTGCACCCCGTGCAGCTGGGGCAACGCACGGGAAGAGCTCGGAGAGCTGCAGGGAAGGTGCAGCTTGGCTACTGGTGGGACCAGCCCCAGGTAAGGGTGGCAGGACAGCTCTGTCCCACCGGGAGCCTGGCTCGGGGCCAGTGACCCACCTTTTGGAGTCAGTGTCTCCAGGGTGCAGCATTTCCCCCGCCATCAGATGGGTGTGGAGTAGCACCGCCGAGCTCAGCTTGTCCCCGGCCCTAGGTAAGGGTGGGCTGGAGAGACAGGATGATCACACGCCAAGTATACAAGATTGCAAAGCTCTTATTCCATAAAAATGGTTATTTTACCATTCATAGTTCTGCCTTACCTTGCTCGCTGCTGCTGCCCCTCCATGAGCAGGACCCCTGTCCTTCTCAACGATGCTTTCTATCCACCGCAGGACACAGCTGACTATGTGAAGCCGGTGACGTTCTCCATTGACTACGAGCTGGAGCATCCCGAGAACGGCCCCATGCTGGACGAGAGCTGGCCCACCTCGCTCAGGGTCTTGGTAGGTCGCGGCATTTGCTTCTTCATCTTCAGGCAGTAGCTGTTGGTCCCTCCCATGACAGCAGTGTGTTTGCATTTGCCGCAGCCTGGAATCACTGCCTGTGTCCCTTCTGCTTGGAGCACAACCTGGGGCTCCAAGTGTCACCGAGCTGCTCTTGTCATCCCTCTCAGGTCCCTTTCTGGAATGGGTGCAATGAGGACGAGCACTGTGTCCCTGATCTGGTTCTGGATGCCAGAAGCGATGTGCCCAGTGCCATGTGAGTAGGTCGCTCAGAGCATCCTCCCGACCAATATCCCAAACCGGGGGGGACTCTAAAACCCAGCCTCAACCCATGCTCCCTAGGTTCTGGCATCACAGCTGGTCCTTCATCCAGCACCACCACGAGGTTCATCCAGCACCACCATGAGGTGTTCCTCAGCACCTCCATTTACAGCGGGTCTCTGAGCCCCTCTGCCTGCTCCCTGCCTGGAAGGAATCAGTGGTTTTTCAGGGAATCCACAAAACAACTAATATTTGATGCCATGGTGATGAGCCCCAAGGAGACAAATCAGTAAATAACAGGGGGGAATAAATGTGAGGCTGGCATTACCACTTGGCAATTACAGGCTTGACTCACACAGCAGAAATAATTATACGCTACATCTGATTGCTTAAAGAGCTTTTAAAGGTTATCTAGGAGCACAGGAGTCTGAGCCTCCACCTCCCATCAACAGCAGCGGGCTCTGGACCAAGCTCATGGCCAGCGCTGCTACCTGGGGATTACTTGTATCCCGTAATCCAGCATTTATTGTAAAGCTCTGTAAAGCTGCGAACCCAGGCCATGACTGGGAGGTTGAAGTGAGCTGTAGGTAGGGGGTTATTTATGGGTCCTAAGTGACTGGAGGCCTGCGAATAATCATGGGCATACACCGTGGTCTACCAGGGTGCCAGACTGGTTCCTCCTGAAGCCTATGGAGCTTTCCCAATGGCATCAGTGGGCACCGGACCGTGCCCTGCGACAGCAGCCGCTGTGGAGGTGATTTCTGCTGAGAAAACCCTCTTTTGAGGTGACTTGTTGGAATAGAGCTATTCCCTCAAACCGGCACTCTGGCTGCTCCGCTGTTGGAGGCATAAGGTGGCACCGTCATACTTTTTCCGTTCCTTTTTTATTTTGCATAAGGAAAATAAATGCCCAAACACCCACCAAGTCTAAAAGGAGGCGCTGCCGTTGCAGGGTTTGTGCCAGTAAACTCAGCGGGAGGTGGATCTCAGCCAGATTGAAGCTAAATGCCAGCTTTACCCTTTGCTAATGGTACGGGATCAGGTTTTTCCTTACATCCCCGCTGATTAAGAGCTCCTAACTGCGTCTGAGACGGCTCGGCGCGCTGTTGGCTTAAAAAATCACAAGCAAAACGATGGTCCACGGGAGGAATTCGTGACTCCTCTTTCCACAGCAGCACAACAGAGGAAGAGCAGGGATTTCCTTGCGCTATCCCATGCACCGTGCACGTAGAATTCCTGGGGCGAGGTCCTGGCGGGGTGCTGCAGGCAGCGCTTGCCGGCACTGCTGCCCTCCTCTTGCAGGGAATACTGCCGGCGGGCTCTGCGGAGGGCAGCGCCGGACTGCTCCACCTTCAGCCTCTCCTTCGACACCTCCGTCTTCATCATCGAGAGCGGCCGGAGGAGGGTGGCCGTGGAGGCAGTGCTGGAGAACAGAGGGGAAAATGCCTACAGCACGGTCCTCAACATCTCCTTCTCCAGAAACCTCCAGTTCGCCAGCTTAATCCCCAAGGTGAGGCTGCCGGGGGAGATCTTGGGCCTTTCCGGAGGCGCTTCTAATCCCGGCCGGATGAGAAAGCTGTGTCCTAAACCAGAGCCCCAAAACATCTCCATCCCTCATAAATCAGTCATGTTTATTGGCTTCGTTTCTAAGCACTTACAGCCCTTTCAGCTCTTTATTTTGGAAATACAAAAACGCTTGAATTTTAAGAGCCTGAAAGAAGGTTCAAAGGCAGATGAAATTATTTCCCTCTCTATTTTTCTGCTCCAGTGGTTTAAAAATACTTGCTGCACAGGGCCAAGTTCCCGTCAGGGATGGATTTTTGCAGCTGAGATATAACTCCTGGAAGTATGGGCTGATAATGGGAACGTGGACACAGCTCAGCATCCAGCCAGGCGATGCCACTTCTCTCTGGCTGTCCCCCGAAGGAGCCCGTCCCCGTGCCGCGGGTGCTGTCCCCCATATTTCAGCCCCACCACTTGCTCATTTCAGTGCGAGTCCTCCTTTTTCCCAGCAAGGTTTGGGAAATGTGCTGATGCTGCTGAGCCCTCCTCGCTCATCCCCTCAGTGACTTCATACCCGCAGAGCCCATGTCCTGCCTTTGTTTTCCTATAAGCCGTGCCAAGGGAAAATTGTGGGGCACGTTGCCCACAAAATAAGAAAAATGCATTTTCCGAGAGATTACTACAAATTAAGTGAGGGGGAAAAACCTTACGATGCTCAGTAACAGAGAGCTCCATGCCGTGGTGGTTGCAGGAAATATTTGTAGCTGGTTAGAGAAGCATCACTCTGCTAACGGGTTCCTGGCTGCTGCTGCTTGTAAATAAGGAAATTGTTAACTAGAGGGGATGGATGGTTGTGTCGGAGGCTGCACAGAGACCCAAATAAAAAGTAGCTGTGGGTCCACAAAGTCCATAATCTCAGCAGCCGAGTGGGAGAAAGCTCCGGGCTGTTGCTGATGGCTGTCAAGGCATTTTCCCTGCAGCTGGTGCTGGGTGGTTTCGGCTCCTGGCTAGATCCTGTCCGGGAGCTGGAGCTCAAACCAAGACCCTCATGGGGTCTAACACAGGGCCCAAAACTGGAACAGCTCATTGTCTCGTGGTGGGGATGGACACCTGCATACAACCAGGCTACAACCTCTTGTAGGGTTACTACAGCTCGGCAGCCGAGCAGGAGGAGTAGGGTCGGTGTCCCATCCCACCCCAGCCTGTGCTTGGGCTTTGTGACGGGCAGGAGCTTCCCCAGCCTGGCTGGTGAGCTGGAAGGTGTTCAAGCAACAGGAACCTGGTTGTTGAGACGAGCAAATTAAATATTGCTGCTTAGCTGGTGGCCATGCAGCACAATAGCTCCAGTTATCTCTTGATGTTTCCCCGTGACTCTTCAACACAGAAAAATATTCTTCCCAATTACAGCACCAGGAATGATCAGATTCATTCATTCATTCACCACTGTAGTTGAATTTCTGAAGAGGATTTAAATCAGAAAGCTGGAAGTTGCTTGCTAGAAATTCCCCTCTCCAGGAGGGGCCCTAGAATTTAGCTGCAAGTGCAGGATTCCAGCCTGCAGCAAGCGGGGCTGGTTGGTTGGTTTGATTGGTTGTTTTTTCCAAAAACCAAAGCTTGTTTTGAGCCCCGTGGGTGTGTTTGCTGCTTTCATAAAGAGCCAGGTCACGGGGCTCACGCCCAGTGTCGTGGACACTTTGCGTCCCATTTTAGGATGACACGGACATCAACATTGACTGCGGGACTGAAGACAAGCACCCCAACAAGAAAGTGTGCAACGTGAGCTACCCCTTCTTCCGAGCCAAGGCCAAGGTAAAGCTTTTCCCTCCTGCCCAAACGAGGCTTCACCTACAGGACAGGAGCCCTCTGTCCCTGGCACGGCCGCGGGGCTGAAGTCATCCATTCCAGCTGGGTGGCTTTGAACAGGATTTTTAAAAGATAAACATTTGGTTTCTCCCCTTTTTCTGTCCACTGCCGGTGTCTGAAAGGCACATTAGGGAAACGGGGATGGTTAGGGTGCTGCCTTGACGCTAGGAGATCAGCGGCACCAAATCAAACCCAGCTCCTCCAAGACAAAGAACTTGACTCCAGTCCTTTTGGAGCAATTTAATGTTGACTTCAAACCACTCCTGGTGGCTTCCCCATCCTCCTTCCTCGCAGGAATGAGGTACCCTTTTCTGAGAGATTTTCCTTGCTCCCAAGGCCTGGGGTCCATCCGGACCCTCCTCTGAGCCTGCCCAAGCCCCTCAGGCTGGTGGCATCCTCCAGACCTCAGCTCACGGCGGTTCCCAGCACCGGGCATGCGCCCAGCTCCAGCAAGAAACAGGTTTTAAAACCCTTTGCGAATGTTACGTGTGGCATCAAGGTAGGGAAGGAGAAGCGAGGAGACGCCATGAGCAGAGCAGGACCTCGCTCGCCGGGGCCACTCTCTGCAGTCACCTCGTGAAATCCCACCTGCCCGTCCTGCACCCCCAGGGGAAAATGGGACGAGACAAGCAGGATCTAGAGAGAAAAATCTTTCCAACCGCTGCATCCGTCCGAAGCCTTTCCTTGTCAGAAGCTTGAAAATGACGGACGAGCTCCAGGCACCTCACTAGGCTTTAGAGCTCCGAAAAAAGCCCTCTCGGATGCCTGTGGCCGCACACGAGAGCGCAGCAGCCCGACTCCCCATGACCTACGGGGGCTGAGAATGCATCTGCGTGGCATCAGGTAGTCCAGGTCCTGCCAAAACAAAGACAAGCTGGAAATGGAAATTTGGCCGGAGAGCAGCAGGAGCTTTAATATTATACTCAGCTGTGTAGTCCCAGACAGTTTGAGGTCATTGCCACAGCTCTTGCAGATGTGACATTTATCACATTTTATTGTTGTTGGCCTCCCTCCGGCTGCCTCCCCCCACCAGCCGACCCCGTGCCGCAGATGGGAGCGAGCGGCCTCTTGCTGCAGGTCCCCCGGAGGGTTTCTCTTCCAAATGGGGGCTGCTGGCTTCCCCAGCCTCAGAGCAAAAAAATGCAGCAGGCAGGGCTGAGAGCAAATCCTGCAAATCCCCAGCGCGGCCTCTTCTCTCCCTGGAAAGCCCAGGCTCTGCCCAAAGCCCGGCGGCGTCTTCCGATGGGAGCAGGGAGATGCTCTCGCCCCAAGAGCCCCCGCACTGCTCCTGGCCGGCGCTCAGGGCTTGGGGGTTTTTTTCCCACTAATGTTTTCTCCAATCTGTTTCCAACCTCCGCAGGTAGCTTTTCGCCTGGATTTTGAATTCAGCAAGTCCATTTTCCTTCAAAACATGGAGATCTACTTGTTCGCCAACAGGTTAGTGCTCACTTTCTCCCTTGCACGTGTTTGCGAGGTCGACGGGACGTTGCCTGCTTGCCTTGGGTTTCCTTCTTCCGTAGCCGTGGGTGATGCTGGAGGCTTTACACAGGGAATAACCACAAGGAAAACTGATTGCCGTGGGTTCTTACAGAGCAAGCAGCCCTGTATTCACAAACCAGGCTGGTTGTATTTATCCATACGCTTATATCCATCGTTTTTCTGTGCGTGTGGAAGCTGAGCAGAGAGGGGCTCCGGCCACTGCTGTTTTCTTACCCAGCTTCACAGCTGCAAATATTCCCGGGAAAAATATCTCCTGGCAGCTTTGCAAAATTGGCCTTGCTGGCTTGCTCTGCACAGGTAAGGTTTCTGACAGCCAAGTAAAAACTCGTTAGGGTCGTTTGGGGTTTTTTTTCCATTTTCTTCAATTATTAGCAGAGCTGAGGATTCGCTCTGCCGGGGCTGCTGCACCGCTTTAAGGCTGCTGGGTGTGAAACCTTTCTCCAAATGAGCGACTTTTATGGCCTTGGGCTAATAAAAGTTACAGAATAAAATTGCTTCTCTTTACACTTTGGCCAAAAAGCAAAAATGCAACCCTTTCCCACCTGCTTCACACAACATCCCCAAAAAAAACCCCCAGAGGGGAGCCGGCTCCCACCTCACCCCCGCTTGCCCCGTTGCTGTTTCAGCGACAGCGAGGAGAAGGAGAGCACCAAGGAGGACAACTTCGCCCACCTGAATTTTCACCTGAAGTACGAAGCCGACCTGCTCTTCACCAGGTGCGTGTTTCGGAAGGGGATGCAGCTCATGGGGGGGACACAGCTTGCAGGGTGTCTTTTGGGAAAACTGGTCCTTTCCCTGTGGGAGCTGCGTTCAAGTTGAGCTTTAATTTGGGGAAATTGTTTAGAAAAGGGGCTGAAGGAACCATAAAATCAGGGACATCCCCCCTTAGTGCGTCCTTATAAGAATCCAGAGCAAGAAGCAACAAGGTGCTGTGCTTTCATAGTGTTTACAGGCACAAGGGTCATTAAATAGGCGTGAGGGCAATTTTTCACAGGGAAAAAGTACTTATTGTAAGTCCTAATGTCCATAGCATGTGTTGCTAAGCCAGTGGCTGGGCTGGGAGCCATCCCACTAAAAACCATCTCACCAGAAGCTCAGCTGAGAGACATGCGTGGAAGGGTTTGGGCACCAACAGTAACTAAAGCAGAGAGCACCCTGGCTCCAGGGAGAGCAGGGAACGAAGGCACAGGTGATAATTTATTAACCTGACTCCAAGGAAAAAAAAATGTGGATCCCAGAAGCACATTCCCTGGCACGGCTTGCTGTAATTCTTAGCAGATTTTTGAGACCTTCGGTCATTTTATTTTTTTTACACTAGAGGCAGAGCGGCATTGAAAATAAGACCGCTTTAATACTTACAATTTATGGGGAGCGGGGGGATTCTCAATTTTACGAATATCAAAATTGCCCTTACAGGAGAAGGGAAAACTTGGAGGAAAAGTAACAGCACAAAACATTCCAATTTNGAGGAGGGAAATAATTTCAAAGAGTTTCGGGGTTTTTGGGCCACGTGCCCCATGACAGTGGCGAGCGTGCGTCCCGTCACAGGCATTCCCAGCCAGGCTCCCACAAGCACCGTCACGTGCTCCTGGCTCTTTTCCTTCCTTTCCAGCTGCAAACCAGAGATGTGATTTACCTCCTGAGATTTATACGTGACATTCAAACTGCCCACCAGGGCCTTGGATGTCTCTGTTAGATTAAAAAGGCAAGAAAAATTCCACAAAGAAAGGGAAAATACTGCAGAAGCGGAATACCATGAAAATCCCCTGTCTTTTTTGTACGAGGTGGAGCCAGGCAATGATTTTTCTGTCCAAAAAGGGGCCAGGCGGACCGCAAATCCTCTCCTTGAGGAATCTGCCCGCTAGAGGGGCTGGGGGCAGCTGGGCGCTGGGCTGCTCCGTGCTCTGGTTGCTCTGAGCCCACCTCGTGACTTGTCACCCTCCGTCGCGACAGGGCATCCAGCCTGGACTACTATGAAATCAGGTCAAACAGCTCCCTGGAGAGATACGACAGCATCGGCCCTCCCTTTCATTGTACCTTCAAGGTAAGGAGCGGGTTTTAAACCGGCCGAGGGACCTCCAAAGCGCCGTGCCAGAGGTGGGACGTGCCACGACCACCCATGGGATGCCGGCACCCCAGGCACATCCCTGTCCTCTGCCCTCGCAGCTGCAGAATCTGGGCTTCTTCCCCGTGGAGGGGGTGACCATCAAGCTCACCGTCCCCGTGGCCACCCGGGCAGGCAACCGCCTCCTGCTCCTGACGGAATTTGTGGTGGACCAGGTAGGAGGGGGTTTCATCCCCGTGAAGCAGCTGTGGGTCCCTTCTGCACCAGGGCTGGGGATGGAGACACCCCACAGCGGGTCGTCCCATCCCTTTGCGACCCCCCCATCCTCGTGCTTACACCTGCATGGCCGGGCTTGGCTCCTGCCCGGGCTTCTCCCTTCTGCGTTCGCTTGGCTGGAAACATGGAAAATGGCAGTGGCCAAAGGGTTTAGACTAAATATTTCTCCGAGCTGAACCTCCCGCCAGTACGCAGCGAATTCTTGAGGGTCTCAAAAGCACGAGCGGAGCCTGGGGTGAACCGCAGGTTCGGGTGCCCCTGGAGTGTGGAGAGGGCTGGGAGCAGACCCCGGGGCATCCCAAGCCCCCTGTGGCCATGCCAGCCTCTCGTGCCAGTGAGGGAAAGAGCCCGGTGCAGGAGACGGCAAGTTTAGGGACAGAATTGGCCTCAGTGGGGGTGGTTTGTATTGCCAGCGTTGGCAAAGTCCCCGTGTCACCTGTGACACCCCAGCGGACGTGGCCGGCACCCTGGATAGGGTGCTCTGCCAGGCTGGCTTTTGCTGGGCAGACACAGCCGCCAGCACCAGCAAAGCCCAGGGGGTGCTGGGGTCCCCCCGCTTCCCCCAGGACGGGTGCTGAGCACGGGGCAGGCTGCGGGGAAGCAGCCACCGGGGTCCCCGTCCCCATGCTCGGAGCAAATCGGCTTCTCCCGCAGGAGAACACGACCTGCAACATCTGGGGCAACACCACCGACTACCGGAGGACGCCCGCCGAGGAGGACCTCTCCCGCACCCCCCACCTGGTACGTGCCTTCCTGGGCGTGATCCTGGCGCTGGGCTGAGAGCTGCCACCCCAAGCCACCGCCAAACCAGAGAGAAAGCCCCTGGGATGGGGACACCCACGGGGGAGGACGGGTGCGTGGCCCCTCTGCCAGGGTTTGGATCCCGCTCCCCTCGGTGCATGCCAGGGGAGAAGCCCAGGGGGTCGGATCCCCTCCTCGGCAGCGATGGTCCCACGGCACAAACTTCTGCCCTTGCAGAACCACAGCAACTCCGACGTCATTTCCATCGACTGCAATGTGAAATTAGCCCCCAACGAGGAGATCAACTTCCACTTGCGTGGCAATCTGTGGATGAAGTCTCTGAAAGCAGTAAGTCCTCCTCAAGCAGGTGCATGGCTTTTGTGGAAAAATACCCCCAAGGAGCCCTTGCAGCATGAAAATGTAGAGTTGGGATTTTTTTTTTCCTCTCCTGTGGTTGCCTTCCCTCCCAGGAAGCCTGGGCATACGTCAGGGGTGATTTTTTTTTTTTCAAATCTCTCTTATTCTAGTGGTGTGTGCATCCACCACCCCACACAGCATCTCGTTGTGGGGAATTTAGTCTCGAGCGATGCTTTTTGCTGCAGTTCAGCCACACTCCCTACTCGACCCGCATCATCCTCCCGCTCGGATGCAGCACACAGCATCCCCAGCGCGGATGCAGAGCCAGGGGGTGGGGAACGCGGGGGGAGGATAGCAAAGCCATGCGGGACACCCGGCCAGGCTGCTGGGTCCTCTCCTGTGTCCACTGCTCATGTCCAGCATCTTTTTACACAGCTGAAGTTCAAGTCACTGAAGGTCACCACGACCGCCACTCTCCAGCGACACTTTGGGAGCCCCTTCATCTTCCGCGAGGAGGATCCCAGCCGGCAGGTGAGCCCCCAGGTGGGACGGTCACACACGGACCCAGCAGCTCTGGGGATGCTGCAAAGTGCTGCTCTGACCCCAGCAGGAAAAGCCCCATGGCCAGCAGAAGGAGCAGCCTGCACCAGGCACCCGGCTCTGCAGAGCCCGGAGCAACTCGGTGCAGTTGTGGCCGGAGCCAGGAAGCTCTGGTCCCTGAATTCAGCAGGGAAAAGCTGAGCCACGTTGCTGGTGCGTGGGGTGGGCATCCTCCCAAAGGCAGGGTGCTCAGCACCCCCACTGCCTCCTGCCCACCCAGCTTTTGCACCCACCAGCAGCGGCGGCAGCGAGTTTTGATGCTCTTTCCTTGCAGATAACGTTTGAAATCTCCAAGCCGGAGGAGTGGCAGATCCCCATCTGGATCATCCTGGGGAGCACGTTAGGAGGTCTCCTGCTCCTGGCCCTGCTCGTCCTCGCGCTCTGGAAGGTGAGCAGCCCTTACGCTGCGTGTGCTCGGGGCTCGGCGGAGACCCCTGGGTGTGGAGGGACCCTGTGGCCCCCCAGCTCCATGTCCACAGCCCCACGAGCCCCTCAGTACCACTGGGCATTGCAAAAAGCTCCTCTAACCTCCTTCTGCTTCCATATTGTTTATATTCGGGTTCTAAACCCCCTGGCATTCAGATGAAGTAACGGTGGGATTTTCTTTTTTTTCTCTTTAATCCCTACAGCTTGGATTTTTTAAAAGCGGGAGCCGCCGGCGAGCGGCGGAGCGGGAGCAAAGCACCCAGGGACTGGAGTGACACTGCCAAGGCCACCGTGTGCCCCCCGCCTCGCCCCCCGCCAGCGCCTGGCCGGTTACGGAGCAGAGGTTCACCTCCATGCCCAGGGATTTGGGTGCTGAGCTCGGGTTTGCATCAAGATGAGAGTAATCCCCACCTCCCCCCCACCCCCGTTGTGCAAAATCACCTAAACAGGTCCAAAAGCCAAAAAAACTACCCTTACACACACCAAAAAAATCCCCAACCCCTACTGGTGGCCCCCGTGGCACAGCGAGAGGAGCTTCAAGCTGGGTTTGCAAGGAGGTGGCAGCGGCGTGGCGACGGAGGGGCCGCAGAAGCAACGTGGCGCAAACTATGAGACTGCAAAAATCTTTAAAAAGTAATATCCTTAAAAGATGAGGATTGCTCATTCCTGTGGCTGAGCTGTAGCAAACCCCAGGGGCTTTGCTGGCCCCAGCTCTCAAACTGCGTTGCATTCGTTAACCGGAGAAATTGGGTGGGGATTTTAATTTGCCTTCTTAATGCACTGAATACAAATGATAGCAAATTAAAGCACCTTAATGCAAATCTCCAGTGTCCAGCTGTACATACTTATTTTAAAAATATTTACCAGTTTTAGCAAAGGAGGGGAAAAAAAAAAAATCAAATTTTTAAAAAAAAAAAAATCGAAAACCAGTTTGAAGCGTTGTCTACAAACTGAGCAGTTTTGGAGAGCTTGTGTCCAGCAAGGGTCCGCACGTGTATTATAGCTGTACATACTCGGTGTCACACGAAACCGGATGATCGGTGCTGTTTGACAAAAATCTTTCTTTTTGCATAACAGAATTATTTATGCTAATATTAATTTTATGGATGAAAAGAAAGCATATGTCCGCCGGATGTGTAATGACGTTCGTCAAATACTGTCCTAGTATTTTTTAAGGATTAAAAACACGGTATTTTAAAAAAACGACTAGCCTCTCCTCCCATTCTGTGCTAGCCCGCTTCCACGGCTTGGCCGGCTGCGAGCGGGAGCTGCTCGGCCCCTCCGGGACGCGGCGGAGGAGACGGGACTCAGACCTTCTCCCTCCGGTGACACGCCGTGGGATGCAGGGCTCTCGCAGCCTGGTTTTAAAGGGATGCTCTTGAGTGAGAGGAGCGGTCCGGGCACCTCTGTGAGCCCGGAGGAAGCTGTGCTGCAGAATCAACCCCACGCGCTGTATAAAATGGAGGGGAAATCTGCTTTTCCAGTGGTAGCGTCTTCGCCTTGGGTGGGAGTTGTTAATGCCACAGTTTCAGGACAATCCAGGGGTGCAGGGCTATTCCCGAGAGCCGAAAGACCACATTTTGCAGATCCACTTTTTTTTTTTCCTCGCTCTTCCTGCTCCCCCAATTTTCCTTACCGCCGCTGAAAGCACACAGGCAGGATGCACACGGACTACTGGCGGCGTCTTCCCAACCTTTAGGAGGAAATAACTAACTCCTTTCCAAGGCTCTGCCCAAAAGCGTCTCAGACCTCAGCACTATGAAAAGAGCAGTTGCTTGTCTGTCTCTCTGTCTCTCTGTCTTCCCAGGCTTTAGAGAAGGTCAGCGAGGGCTGGGCAGGACCTGGCCGTGGGGCACCCCCAGCTGCCGGTGGAGGGACAGGGGGCGTGATGGGTGCCCGCCTGCTGCTCCCCGGCTCCAGAGTGACTTACATGTGCATACGCATATGTGTATATATAATTTTTTATGTATTCTCTCTCATATATATGTCTGTGTGTGTGTATAAATATATATATATGTAGATAGATAGATAGATAGATAGATAGATGATAGATAGA
>VZSF01009053.1:84217-102082 GCA_013398295.1 Chionis minor | reverse complement strand
GCCCCCACCCCATCCCAGATACCCCCACCCCATCCCATGCTGCGGCTGTCCAGGGTGTCCCGGAGGGTCGGGGTCCCCCGGCCTCCCCTGCTCAGCCACGGGGACACCCTGGCTCACCTGCTTGGCCCCAGCTGGTCCAGGGTGTGACAGCCTCTTCCAGGGAGACACAGCTCTCCCGGCTCATCCAGGGCACCCTGACTTGTCCAGGGTCCCACCATCCTCTTCCTCCACCCATCCGGTTTGGACCGTGGGCTCAGGCAGTGCGAGCTCCTGGCTGATCCGGCTGATGCCGTTCTGGTCTCGGCCCGGCGGGAGAGCGATTCGTCTGCTTTTCTCGTAGGGAGGTGACGGTCCGGCGGTGCTGGGGGGTGGAAAGATCCAGCGAGGTTCATCAGGCCTTGGCTCTGCAGAGGCAGAGGAGGATCTTCAGAGTGGAGGATGAAGGCGATAGTGTGTCCAGAGCATCCCTGTGCCTGAGTACCACCAGGCATCGATGCATTTTTAGCATTCAGCAGAAGTGCCACGGGGGTTGAATTTTGCTTTGTCATGCAAAATTTAAAAATAGTTGCACTTAATTCAGCACTTAAGCTTTTCATCCTGCTTTTGTGCTCGCTTCTCAGCCAGGACGAGCCTTCTTACGGGGATGTGCCAGGTTGTATTAGCAACACTTCGCCTTTCCGTACCGCCTCCTCCTCTCTTTGGCCTCTCAATTTCGTTGTTACTCCACAGATCCCAAAGCCACTCCAGCAGCCCGGGAAGTACAGGTTTTGGGTGGGGATGCAGACCTGGAGTCTGCTCCCTGCCTCTTTGGAAACCTGTTACGTGACTTAGTGGTGACGCTGTCACGTCTGCCGTCCCTAGGCATGGAGCAGTCAAGAGCGAGGACACCTTCAAGACCTCCCCGTTTCATTTGGACCTGTGGTTCTACTTCACTCTGCAGAACTGGGTGCTGGACTTCGGGCGTCCCATCGCGATGGTGAGTGTGGCGGGGTGGCCCCCTGCTTTGCTCGGGGTCAGCTCGTTTAGGGTGGAGGACAGGGGGCAGAGCCCTGGTGGTCCCCTCTAGACCTGTGGGCCGTTTTCTACCCCGAAGGGACGCCCTTGAGGAGCTGTTCTTGAGACGAGGACCGCTGCGATGTACTGGTGTGAGTAACTGGTACCAAGCGTGTTGCTCCAGTCATGGGGAAGGTATCCGGGAAACTTGTTCCATGTCATCTATCCCACAACTTTATGAACAAAAGTTACCTGGAGAGGTTTCTACTACTCTTCCCCATACCTTACCTGTGTCTCTGGAACTTGGGG
Organism: Chionis minor; assembly: GCA_013398295.1. Taxonomy (NCBI): domain Eukaryota; kingdom Metazoa; phylum Chordata; class Aves; order Charadriiformes; family Chionidae; genus Chionis; species Chionis minor. The sequence continues at coordinate 100,780 of VZSF01009053.1, read as the reverse complement.
CTCCCACTCTCCAGACAGTGCGGGGCAGAACCGGCCATTACCTTCAAATGCAATTTTTTATTGCTGGTATCTGCACGTGACGGGGGGTTAACAGAGATCCACTGCTGCAGGACTCCCCAACGCCTCGCTCGCTCACTCGGCCACGCAACTTCATGGCATCGGCTTCGGGCAGCGCTGCAGGAGTGGACAGCCGAGATGTGAACACGCTCTTGCGTTTAGCACCCACTTCCAGATTGCGCTTTCGGGGCTGCTTCCTGCAAGAAGAGCTGCCCAACTCCGTTACTAGCAGCGACGCGGAGACAGGCTGACGATTAGCAGGCAGCGGCAGTCTAAAGCAAGGATTTTCTCTCTCCTTGTCTCTCAGCCAGTGACGGGGCTGTAGTCGTGAGCTGGGTGGTAAGGTTATACTGATGTGCTTTCTCCCCCCCCTTCTCCTCAGATAATCCTACCTTTGGAGTGGTTTCCCCTGAACAAACCGAGCGCTGGAGATTATTTCCACATGGCGTACAACGTTATCACACCATTTCTGCTGCTAAAGGTAAACCTCGAGGTGCAGGTGTTACATTTTTTTAATGTTCCGGGTTGCAAGAGCAGGGCAAACGATGCCGTTTTGTAAAGGCTAAGAGTTAGTTAGGGACTTGTTGAACAAATGCTGGTTGTTCACAAACTCCTGCAAGTGAGAGGGCCCTACTGTGTGTTAGAGGCTTGCCACTCCGGAAGGAATTTGTGACGCCACCTTTTAAAGAGCGAGACAGTGACCATTGTAATATAACTCAATTTCCTGATATACAATGTAAAACACTTCCCCTGGGAACTCCGGATTCAGGAGGAGTCAGAGCCCTTCACCCTGGCCCAGCCCAAGCATGTTTTTAAGACAACGTCCATCCGTGACTTAAAAGACCTTATGAGGCAGCTGGAACCACAGTAGATTTTCTGAATTGCTCAGAGCTTAGTTATACTTGCTCTTCGACATTAGAATTGTATCTTTAGCTTGAATTTATCTTGCTTCAGCTGCCAGTCACTGGATCATTCAAACCATTTATGAGGTTAAAGACTGCCCTATCTTTAAAAATCTTCTTATATTAAATACATAGCATCCAGAAGATATGAGAAAGCAATTACAAATATAGTTTAATCTTCATTAGCTAGAAATTGAATTGTGTCCTAAGATGTAAATGATTCTCTCTCTCCTGAGTCTGTCTGGGAGATTTTAAGTGTCAGTGTGGCCACAAAGGAATATTCAGCATCCGGTCCTTTGGGGGATGTGAAAGCTCTGAAGCTCAGTCTGACCCGTCACAGTCTGATGCAGCTGATTTCTGTGGGCTCGGTACTCATCAGGTTAAAATTTGCTGTCTTGGACTTGCCGGGCAGCACAGCATGAAGGGTTGGTCCACAGAAAAAATCCGTTTGTTATTCAGGGTGCTTTTCTCTCGCCCAGTGTCCCCTCAAAAGGACGTGCCTAACTGTCCTTTTCCATCAGACGAGAGCTTTCCTGGACCTTCTGCTCTCCTTGTCCTCTCCGACTCCTCTGACGTTCATAGAGCAGTTACAGAGAAAGGGAAAGTTAATCCTCAAAATTAAATACAAATAAGGAGCTTTCCACTGTTTATGAAGGGCTGCAAAGCTGATTTGGCAGCAGGGAGAGGGGAGGCTGGGCTGATGGGTCCCCCCGACCCTGCAGTTCCCGAGGCTGGCTTGGCGTGCCCTCCAAGCCTGAACCGCTTGAGCTGGGATTTACATCCTTCGAGGTCTTCCCCGCTTTGCCGGCTGAGTGGGGAGCTCCTTTCCGGAGAGAAGCTCCTGCTCCTTGTCCCCAGCCAGGCTTGGAGGAGCTCGCTCCGGGCTCCGAGCAGCACCGGGCTCCCCGCCGGCCTCACGCGCCTGCCTGCACCCAGACCTAAGCAGACCGTGAGATGGTGCTCATCATCATGGGGAGACCTCATCACTAAAGCTGCTGTTTAAAAAAGTTGCCTCCACCGGTTTTGCTGGTAATTAGCTACTTCTAGATACGCGCTTAAATGCAGCTTCCTCTTTAGACGCAAATACACAGAGACGTGGGTCTGATTCCATTAGGCAGAAAATCAAACCAAACAGTACAACAAGTCCTTTGAAAATCATCCAGCAGAGAATTCTAGAGGAGCAACTAAGTGTCCCTTAGCCAGGGGAGTGAAGTGCGTGTGCTCCTCTGGAGCACTGCTGGAGGCTCTCCCACCACTGGAGGGCACAGCCAGCCTTCCGGATCCACACAGCAGAGGAACCAGAGAAAGCAGCTGCCTTTTTGTTCCTCATTAATCAGTTTTGATCACATCTGGTGAAGAAACTGCTTAGAGTACTCTAATAGAAGTACTGGATTACTGATGCAGTCTAAGCATTGACTCAGGTGAAGGGTGCTGCTTTGCAGAAAGGTTTAACAGGGGCAAAAAACCATGGTTTTATTGTTGCAAACAGGGGTAAAGCGCGTACTCAAACCCGAAAGCCACGTAGGCTGGTGGAAACATGTCTGAGATGCGTTTAGGGAGAGCAGTTGTGGTCAGGGAAGTTCATTCTGGTGCAGTCACAGCACTTTCCCCCGGGGGACGACTGTGTTTTCCTCGGCAGGGTGCCGGCCACCACCGGCAGCAGCTCACACCCGCCATGGTGGCACAACCATCAGCTTTCTGCAGGCCTCTGCTTGGGTTTGGGTGATTTTTCGGAAGCACCGCTAGGTCAGAGAGGGCAGAACTTGTCACAGCAGTGCACGTCTCTGCTGGTACCTCCTTGCCATTCAACACGCCTCTCGTGTTTTTAGCTCATCGAGAGATCCCCCAAGACCTTACCGAGATCCATGGTCTACGTCAGCATCATCATGTTTGTCATGGGCGCCAGCATCCACCTGGTGGGAGACTCTGTAAACCATCGCCTGATTTTCAGTGGCTACCAGCACCATCTGTCTGTAAGAGAGAACCCCATCATCAAGAACCTGAAGCCAGAGACACTGGTAAAGAGGCTGTGTTTTATACAAGCACTCTAAAAAAAATTAATTGCTTGTTCCTCCTTAATAGCGTCCTGTTCCCTCTGCCCTTTTAAATCTCTTTTCATTGCATTGCAGATTGATTCCTTTGAGCTGCTGTACTACTACGATGAATATTTAGGTCATTCAATGTGGTAAGCAATTTGCAGTCTATCTAGCGGCCGCCGAACGTAATACGAGGAAGGGCAGATCTGATCTGATCATAGCTTAATATGTAAAAAAAATAAAACACAGCTGATGAGAGCTGGCTGGGGATAGCGTTCTCAGAGCCAGTGCGATTACAGTGGATTTCTCCCTTGGAAAATTGCCCATTCTCCCTTAGTTTTGTCTCTGTCTCAGTGATATTTCTAGGACGCGGCGGTTGTTTGACGGTTGTAGGGGACAGAGGAACGGCGTGTCTGTTCTCGCCCCTCGGCCACCTTCCACAGGACACCCAGGTGAAGGGACAGGCTCCAGCGCAGGGCTGAGGGCACCGCAGGGCCCTTGGCTGTCACCACCCACATTTTTGCTCTCCTGGATGTTGACCTCAGAGCAACCTGACTCTGCCTGCTCTCGGCAGCCCTTTGCCGCCGTCCTTTACCGTGCATCCCTGTAGTCCGTAAACCCCCGCGAGAGGGAAGGCTTGCTCGTGTAGCCAGACCAGCGCTGCCCAGTAACAGAGACCGTTTGGCCATGGTGATGCAGGGAGCTCAGTTAGGGTCTGATTTCAGCGCTGTCACCCCCAGCCAACCCTAGAAATGCTTGTTCCGCCTGGACAGCGTGGCTGCGCTCGCTGACCCAGCAGCAGGTAACGCTGGTAGCGCCCGCAGGCTGCGCCGGTCCCATCGGCACCCTCCCTCCCACGGGAGCAGCACCCGGTGCCACAGATACATCCTGTGGCCTGCACTGAACACCCCAGAAAGGGCTCTGGCCCTTTATCCGCTGCCGGATAATCCTGAGACCTCTCTGAGCGCAGAGGGAGATCTCTTTCCCCATCAGGCTTCCCCAGTTTATTTGCGGTTCCTTGAGCGCCGTGAAGCAAGCAAACCCCGTTCTTTTAAATAAGAAAGGGCTTGAAATCCTGGTCCATATCCTGCTTCTGCTCTTCACCAAATTAATTCCCAGGCTCAGCACAGGAATCGCCTGTATGCACGGTTTGGATTGGGGAGGGGGAGAGTTAAACCCTTTCCAGCGTCACACCACCCATCATCGCGTTGTTTCTGTTTGCAGGTACATCCCTTTTTTCCTCATACTGTTCATATATTTCACTGGCTGCTTCACCCCTGTTGCAGAGGAGAGCAGGATGCCAGTGGCTGCCTTGCTTCTGATGGGGCCCAGCAGCCTTTATTACTGGTACGTGGCTTCTGTCCGCTCGGGACGGGCGAGGGGATGAAGAGGGAATACCGCGGGCAGCCCCGCAGCGGGCAGGCAGGGGTTCGCTGTTCTCCAGGGCAGAACGTGCTGCAGCCTCGGCTCTGCGGGTCTGGAAAACCAAGTCTGGTTGAAATATGCAGCCACTTTAGCCTTTGGAAGTTGGGACAACTTCAGGGTCACCCTTCGGCACTCCTCCCCCCGCTTGGGGCGTTTCTTCAACCACTGTTACTGCTGGAGCTCCGGCTCTCAGCTTCCGCGGTACTTGCCGTCTGCCCCCCTTTCAAGCCCGCCGTTCACTGCGCTCTTAGACATTTCCTTAAGGATTTTGGGGTGGTCACCCGGTTCCTGCAGTGCATCCGCTGGGTCTCAGCTTGTTGCTGGCAATGGGGATGCTCTCACCAGTTGTCCAGGAATTGACACGGAGCTCAGGCCGCCTGTGTGATGCTCCAACGCTGCCTCCTCGCCTCGCCCTGCGGGTCCAAATAGCCTTTTGAGAGAGGTCTTATTTATTTCCCATTTTCATTAGCCTCCTCTTCCCAAACGGTTTCCCTGATGGCAGCCAAACAACTTTTCATTCATCTTCAGAGATGATGTTCTCTCTTGCCCGTGGCTTTGCCCCCTGCTGAGACTGTTCTTATACAGTAAATTAATTTTTGATAGTCAAAATCATCAGGAAGATTTGGTCAGTTCCCAGTTACCCCATTGCACTTCCTTTAAATATATCAGCGTGAGTCTCCGCAGTTTGTGCGCTGGCGATTTAAGAGCCAGGGAGCGTAATTCCTCCTTCCTCCTTTTAAAAGCCGTTGAGGACCGGCCACTGCTGGATACAGAACAGGGGGAGCGGATTTTTGGACTAAATGAGCACAACATCCACAAGCCGGAGCCAGAGTCTGGCTTTGGTTCTGCCTTTAAGCATCCTGTTCACAAACTGAGCCCAGCACCTTCCGCATCCCGTACCGGACACGCATTTCTTTACCCGTTCTCCTAACAAAGTCCATAGCTCAGTTGTTAAATTTAGTGATAAGAAACATGAAAAAAAAATAAAATAAAATCACAGTTTAAAAGCTGGCAGTAGAAAGCAGCACAGCTTGCTTTGCCTGGATGCAGAGCAGGGAGAAGGGGGAGATGGTTCACCCCAGGTGAGGCTGGAAGCGCCGGGGGCTGCCGTCGCGCGGTGCTTTCTCCCGGGGGGACACTAACAGGTGGGGGTTTGTTTTGTAGGTATCTCGTGACGGAAGGTCAGATTTTCATCCTCTACATTTTCACATTCTTTGCCATGATGGCTTTAGTCATGCACCAGAAACGCAAAGGACTGGTCCTGGACAGCAACGGGCTTTTCCTCTTCTACTCCTTCATCATAACACTGGTCCTCATTGCTGTTTGGGTGGTTTGGCTATGGAATGACAAAATTCTCAGGAAGAAGTACCCTGGCGTGATCTATATCCCCGAGCCGTGGGCATTTTACACCCTGCACATGAACAACCTCCACGCAGCAAAGGAGAGTTTCTAAGTTTTGATATTTTAGTGATTTGAAGGGAAAAAAAAAAATATCTAGTTTTTCTAATGTAGATGTATTTCAAATAAATTCCTGACCACCACTAGCTGCAAGACGTATTGTATGTTAACTAGACCTCGCTAGGGAGGGGTTGTTCAAACAAAAGGGAAAAAACAGTCTTGGTGACTTAATGCTTTAAAGCCAGGGTCGCAGCAGCGGTGTCTCCGCTGGCTTCGCACTGGCCAGCTCTCACAATTCCATAGCGGAGTTCCCTGCCGGACCTTTTTGGGTGCTTGGGGGACAGCACCAAATCCTTCCCATATCGGGGCAGGGGCTCAGCGTCCCAGCCCCACGGCGTTCCACACCGCTGGCGAGCCCCATCCCACCCCGCTGCCCCGGAGAGCGTGCCGGCCTTCCGTGGGAGCCGTCTGCCGGGAAGTCAGAGCGCTCTGGCCCTCCCCGTGTCTTGGCACAGGGATTTATCCGCTCCTCCCACACTGCTCCCAGCTGAGTAAACATGCCAGGAAGGGGCTGAGCCGCCCCACCTTGGACCTGCTGCCGGCGGCTCCGCTCGGCCGTGCTTCCCCAGGGAGCGCTCCCGGCGTCCCGACCTTCAGCGCTGGGGTTTAGCCCTCGCTGCTGAGCGCGGGTGCGGTGCGGGAAGGGCCTGGCTGCCGGCAGAAGGGCTGATTCCCCAGGAACTCAGCCCAAAAAGAGCATCGGGCAGGGGGGGAGCTCCAGAGTCGGCCCCTCTCCCGTGGGGTCTGTGCCACCGGTGGCATCTGCTCCCACTTACCCCTTCTCCAGCCTCAGGTGAGGGAGCTGAGCTCCCGCAGCTCCAGCCACATCCCTGCCGTGGTTCATGTCTATAGAATTTGTACTAGAGCCCCGTGTGACGGAATTCAAATGGTAGAAGCAAAAAAAGCTATTGGCAAAACATACTGAATAAAAACATTTGGAAAAAGCCGAGTGACTCACGTTGCTTCCTGAGGCGGGTCTGTTCTTTGGAAGGAGAATCTTTATCCCACGAGATTTAAGGACTGTGAAGAAGTCACTGAAACAGGGCAGGGTCCACCCCGGGAAGGGTCCGGTCCGTGCTGTGGTGGTCACCACGGCCACTAAGTATTTTGTCCTCGGGTCTGGGTCTCCACCACAGCCGGGCATCAGGTAATTCATCCCCTGGCACGTGCACAGCCGCTGGGTTTCTTTTTGGGATACTTCAAGCACGGGTGGATCTGGAGAGGTAGAGCATCACCCATCCTGCACCCAGGAGCCAAGCTGCTGGGCAACTCGGCTGGTTTTGTGGGGGACAGGAGGGCACAGAACGGTACATTCACACATAATACCTGCTCGTCATGGCTTCAACCTCAAGCGACTGGCAGAAGCCCTGAGCGCACACAGCTCTTTGGGCTGGTCCACGACAGCCGCAGGCTCGGCCTCCCCTCTACCCCCCGGGATAAATCCCAGGAGCTCCCCGGCTCCCTGCAGCGCTCCCTTGGCATCACTTCCGCGGCCGCCCCCTTCCGAGTCCCAGCCAAGGGCTGCAACAAGCCTCGGCAGTCCCGGAGGCTGTTTGCTCCCAAGCAGATTAGCTACATAACTGCTGATAAATAAAAATTCAGGCAATGGGGAGCTTTTTAAACCATCTCAAAACCCACTTTCCCCTCTCAGCCTATCCACAATGTCCCAGCTCCGCTGTGTTTGGGGGGACATGGCTAAACCCCCCCTTCCCCTGCCAGCCCACCGTGACGCTGCCAGCGATGCCCGATGGACACCCTGGGCAGAGCACAGCCCCGACCTNAGCCCCAGCAGCGAGCTGCAAAGCTGTAAATCCCCCTGTCCCCCTCCCCAAGCGGCCTCATAAGGCTGGATTTGTCTCCCGGCAGCGGAGCTTAGCGCAAGGTGTGCGACTGCGGGAGATTATCAAACCTTTGGTGCTCGACCCGCTGATCCCCAGCCAGCCTGACCCCAAAACACCCCTAAGCCCCGAGCGAGGGAAGCTCCAGCCCTGCTCCGCCCAACAGCGCCGCTGCTGGGGGTCCCGTCCCGAGTCCTGAGGCTCCGGGCGGGCAGGGGGGAGCCCTTTTCCCCATGGCATGTGAGCAGGAGCCGTGCTGGCAGCGGGATCCAGCCCTGGCCGGGATCAGGTCTCGTAGCCATAGCAGCGGGGTATTTATTACAGCCCGGCCGCACTCCACCCTGCGCTGGCGGACTTTAGCCCTTAATCGAATAGAAAAGTAGCAGCAGACGCCTCCGATCCCAACGGGCAGCGTAAAAACACAAGGAAGGCCCCCAAAATAATGGTGAGTGAAGCGTTTCAACTGATACAAACAACTCACTCCTGCTCCCCCCCATCCAGATTTTAAAGCTGTGCTTTTTGTTTTTTTCCCCCTGTCCTTCCCCTTCCCCCCTTCACGCTACAGGCAAAGTTTCTGTCCCAGGATCAAATTAATGGTACGTACAGTTTTGTTCTGGTTTGGTTTTTTTCATTAGCACGATCAGCTTAACAAATGTTTAATATATGCATATATAAAAAAAGGCATTTCCCCCCCAAAGGGTCTCTGTCCGGGCTCCTGCTCCCCCACCTGCCCTCCTCCCAGCTCTCAGGGGGTTCCGCTTGCTCTGAGACCAGGGGAAGCTCCCAGTTTCCCTGAGACACCGCTGGGCGCAGGCAGGGAGCCAAAACGCCAGGCGGACCCGCAGAGGGATCGCGGGGAGAGCAGCGGAGTTATCCAGCAACATCCCGACCCCACCAACGCCCCAGCCCGGCCGAGCTAGCCGGGACCAGGAGAAATTCCAGGTGACCGTCTGCAGTTCCGGAGCCCGGCAAAGCTTCGCGTGGGATGGGGCGAAGGTGAAGGAGGAAGAGGAGGGTGCAGGAGGTGCAAATTCTCACTGCGAGGCACCAGGGCTCTCCCTGGGAGAGGGGACCCCGGCCTTGGACAGGAGGGAGGGAGGGTTTGCTACGAGAGCAGCAGCAGAAAGATGAAATAAGAGTATTATTGCCAACCTGTTCATCTGCAGCCCCCGGGGCCCGGCAGCACAGCGGGACGGCTGCAGGGGAGGCAGCAGCCGGGGCAGGACACGGCCCCCACGGGGGCTCAGCCCCCCGCGCTCACCCCTGCAGTCAGGTCTAGGGACAGCGAGGACGAGGAGGGGGCTGGAGGGCGACGGCACCGAAATAAGGCTGGTTTTTATTTCCCCGGCTGCTCTGCGGACAGGACTGTCCCTCTGCAGCACAACCCGCCCGTTAGCGGGGAGCGTGACGAGGAGCAGAGCCTGCCACCGCGCCGGCAGCGCAGCGGGAAGGGGAGGATGAGAGATGGCAGCCTTATCTAGGTCAGCCAGCCCGGGCTGACTCCTTGGAAAACTGGGAAGCCAGCGCTGGAGGGGAAGGGGAGAGGGGGAGCAGGCAGGCCAGCCGGCGGGGAGAGGCGAGGGACGGCGCAGTGGGACGGGGCAGGGAAGGCAGAGGCTCTTCCTCCACCAAACTCCCGCAGCCGACACCGCTCCAGACTCTCAAATGTGACATTATCGGTTCTTTTGTCTCCTATGAAAATCCAGGCGGTGGCCGGCCGAGGCAGGGGCGAGTGCCAGACCCTGCACAGACCATGGCAGCGACTGAGTCAGCATCCTCCACCACTCCTTACTCATTCCTTTAGCACCCTCTCCTACCCCCAAGAAGGCAGAGAAAAGTAATCTTAACAGTATTCTTCATAGCTGAAAGGTCAACTCCACTCTCAGGCTTATTTCATTAGGCTGAAGGACCCCAATTAGCTCAGCTAGTCACACGCCTGGGTTTTAATTGCCCTTGGCACTTCACCCGAGGTCCTCCCCCACTGTCCATCATCTTCGTTGTAAGGAGACACCCCGCACCGGACACAATATCCCTGCTGGAACCCTCCCAACGGCGCCCGAGCGGGCAACGGGAGAAGAAACGTCACTGGTAGATCAATGGAATCTTGCATTGCCTAACAGAGAGTTTTGGTTTTTAATTAGAGTTCAAGGAATGTTTTTCTCTGTACGACAAGAAACAAAAAGGCAAGATAAAAGCCTCCGACCTGATGGCCGTAATGCGGTGCCTGGGAGCCAGCCCGACGCCAGGGGAGGTGCAGAGGCACCTGCACTTGCACAAGATCGGTAAGGGAAGCGCACACCCGTAAAACACGCTGCAGCACGGTTGGAGAAATGCAGCTCTCCTGTGGCCAGGAGATTTCCTGTAGGCAGAAGGGGCTGCCCGCAGCCCGGCAGGTGATATTCAGTCCCGGGTGAAACAGCCCAGGTAACCCAGCACAACCAAGAGCGGTCACCGGACATGGATGTGCTGGCCGGGGAGCAAAGTCAATCGCACACACGGATTAAAATAGTGCCATTAAAAAAAGAACAGCTTCAAGAGCAGCGGGAGGCAGGCGCGTTGATGAGGGGTTCTGAGGGTGGGAAACTCTCCCGTCCAAGCGGCAGAGGTAGAACACAGACACTCACCTGCAGATATGCGTAAATACACGCAGAGCCCAGCACAAAGACCAAAGAACCACCGGGAGATAAAGTGGGCTGGATTAAAAATTCTGGAGACAGATGTTTCAGAGCACAAGCCTAACAAAGCTACAAATGGGCTTTTGGGGCAGGAGAAAGGCGCAGGAGTGGGTCCACCCTGGTCCAGCCCAGAGTCAGGCGAAAGCAAAAAGGTGCCCCAGGAAGGGAAACTCGGGGGGAGAGAGGAGCGGGATGCTTCGGTCTGGATCCAGACTACAAAACCGAGCCGTTCCTAAAGAATCTGCTCTTATCTTTCCAGACAGAAATGCAGAGTTGGATTTCTCCACTTTCCTGAATATAATGTACAGGCAGATGAAGCAGGAGGAACCCGAGAAGGAAATCCTCACCGCCTTGGCCATGATAGACCGGCAGAAGAGGGGCGTTATCACCGTCTCGGAGCTGAGAGCCAAACTGACGCGACTCGGAGAAAAGCTTTCCGAGGAAGAAGGTATTCTGCAATTCAAAGATGTACCCAACGCTCCCCAACTTCTTATTTCCTTTCTAATTTCCCTCTGGAATCAAATCTGGGATCGGGCACTCCCGGCTGGGAAACCACAAGGACCTGTGCCAGCGGGAGACGGTGCCGGTGCACCCTTGGGGGGCGAAAAAGGGATGTCCCAGCCTCGTGCCCGACACGTGCCGTGCACCAGGGCATCGCCTGGCGTCAGGTCCACCCCACCGGCACCAGTCTCCTTCCTGCCACAGCCACACCACGGGGTTCCACCATCCTTTAAAACACTTTGCCCACAAAAACCAGAGCCCCCAGTCGCGCCCAGACACACGGACAGTGGGGAGCGCTCCCAGAGCACATTAGCAACGTCCGTCCCCCGGCTCAGTTTCCCAGGATCGCTGCCGCACTGAGCTCTGTGGCCAGTGCAGTTCGGAAAGAGAGGGGGACTTTTTAATTAAGATCCTTTTTTTAAAAGAAAAAAAAAAGAAAGAAAGAAAAAAACCCCCTGTCCTGTTTGTCGGAAGTTTGCCTCCAAGGGGCACAGTAGGAGGGAATTTCCAGGAAGCTGAAAATGATCAAAACCTTTTAGACAGCTGATTTTGCTCTCGGCATTTTATGTGCGTATCTAAATTTTTTCCATGCGTGCCCCACTTTTCCACCTTGCCCAGGCTGCAGGAGGGGGCCCAGGCGCACGGGAAGGCAGGACGGGGTGTCCTGTCCCCTCCCTCGCTCCAAACCTTGTCACCTGCGGCAGCACTCTCCCCCCTCCGCCCCCGCCACAGACCACCAGCTCTGGAGCTTCCCCACAAGTAGCAAACCCCGTCACCAGTTTGAAGTGGGCAAGGAGGGAGTTTTGGCAGGTTATGGGGTCGTCCAGACCCCGCTGGGCTCCTCAGGGGTGCAGAACCCTACAGCAGAGCTGAGATGGAGTCGGGGGAGGGCTGGTCAGCCCAGTCACCGTCCCCAGCTTCACCAGTGACACGCCAACACGGCACTTCTTCCAAGTGTTTTCTTTGGTTGTTCAACTGGAACAGCTTGAGCAGCTACATCTGCAAACACTTTCAGAGCTGTTACAAGAGCTGAAGAGCGAAGACACGGCGACGCTAACCCTGATGAAAGGCATCCTAGCAAGAACTGCTCTTTCACGAAGATTTGGGGAGCGCAGAGGGATTTCCCATTACCCAGCGAGCAGACACACAGCCCGCACACCAACGCGTGACAAGGCACTATAGATCCTGGTGTAGCCAGTGCTTCTTCTCAAGCAGGAATTCCCCCCTTGGCTTGACACCCTGCAGCCCAGCTTGCTAAGCTGCTATGAATATTTGATGCCGGAACAGACTCGATTTCATTAGCATCCGCGATTGTTCGGTAACTACCGGCACGGACCTTCATTTACAGTGGCTCCAGAAAAGCCTTCCCTTGATTTTAATTTAACGTACTTCTACCAAATGAGAACTGACACATTTTTCTTCTGTGTTATGTTTAAGTGTTCCGGGAAGAATTAATTATTTTTTTAATTTACATCCTTAGAAGCCTTGGATTACCATCAGGGTATTCTTTTGGAAAGGAGGATTAGATCTGGCGGAAAGGAAGAACTGTTACGTACCTGAAGCAGCAGCAGTTCTCGCAGGGACCCCTCACCTACCCCAGGCTGCCCCCGGACCCTGCCGGCAGCAGCTCCCGCGGGCGCCGCGCTCCCCCCCGATACCTGCCAACGGGGGGCAGAGGGGAAAACGGCGGCTCATCCCGCCCCTGCGCGAACAGCGGAGAGAGGAAACGGGTTACGCTGCTCCCAGAGGCCTTCCACAACTATTTACAGTAAAACAGCTTTTCTTCCCCCCCAAACCTCCGCTCCGCCCATGACCTTCCCCCCTGGATTGCACAACTGGCCAGTGCACAGTTGGGATTCTGCGCTCCAGCACGAGTCGCAGTTAAACCACGGCTCGTTCAGCCCCAACAGCCGCGCTGGGAACGGCAGCCAAGCGGCTCCGGAGGGAAAACGTAGATCGGCTTCTGCCGACCTGCCCTCGCCCGTTCCGGAAGGGAGAGCAGGGGTGACTCCAGCCCGGAGTCGGACATTACGGAGGACTCGTAATTCGTGCACCGCCATGTAGGATCCCTCCATCCCAAGGGTCTGTCACCAGGCTCTAAACACCCAGAAGGTGTCCCAGGGATGAAATATCGGAGGATAAATGCAGGGCCCACCACCCACCAGGTTCCTCTCGGACAGACCGCCGGCCCCATCCCTCCTCCGGCCGCAGCCCTGGAAAACAGAGGGAAGGAAAACGGCAACACGGTTGTGAAATGGGGCACACCCCCCTCCACATCAGCAAGGAAAACCCTCGTCTGGACTGTGTGAGATAGCTTAGCAAGGGAAAGCGTCGCCCAAAACGCTGTCAGTTAAAAGCTGCTGGGTTTCTCTGGCTTGCTTTAGCGCCCACCCATGCTATGATACGGGTGAACAAGCAAGGGAATTGGCTTCCTCTCCCGGCACCCGAAGGAACATGGCACCTAATTCCCAGTAGCAGCTTCATTCAGCAACATCTAATGTTACTTTTCTATGCGTCGTTTCTTACGTACCTCTATTTTATTGACGTTATTTGACAGGGAAGACCTTTAAATGGTTTAGCCTGTGCAGAGGAGAACACTTTAAGCTAGATAACTGCCCTCGCTGCCAAGGCGTCCCCAAAGTTGGCACGAAAAGCATCACTGCTGCCGGGTGTCAACGGCACGGTTGCCACTTCTTTCAGAAAGGTTTTCAGCAAGAGCCGTGGAGCCCCAGCTGAGACAGCGTTCTGCGCTCGCAGAGCCCCCCGACACCAACAAGCGTCGCACAAACCTGCTGTAAGGCGGGCGCACAGGCTGCGTGAGCGCTTCGTTCTGTCCAGATTGAATAGGGACAGGTTCGCTATTCCAACCACAGAAGCCGCTCCGACCAAGAGCGATTAGACACCGATTTGGACTAAATTTGTGCATCTCTTCCACGTGGAACTCAAAAGAGATGGACATCTCCGCTCCAGAAGGTTAGACATGGAAAACAAAGTGCTCACCAATAGTTTAAAACTACTGACACCCCAAACCGATCCCAGAAGTTATTAATTTTAACAAAAACTATTTGAAAATCTAAATCCTGCCTTGCTCTTCTCCTGAGGAGCCCTGATACACGCCACTCAAACATATTCTCCCTTGCTCTTTCTTTCAGTTGATGACCTGCTAAAGGAAGCCAAAATCGGACCAAATGGAACAATAAAATATGAGGAATTTGCCCGCACCATTTGTCTGCCTACAGTTGACTACTGAAATTCAAGACAAGAGATTTGGTAAGAGCGGGACCTGAAACTTTCTTGACTTCCATGTTTCCTAGTTACCACTTGGACTCAGGAACCATCGTTTGCCTTTAAAAATCCTTATTTTGCCTTGATGATAGTGCTTACACAGGTCCCCACCCCATTTCTGGAGCAATGTTGTCACAAAATGTGACCTCTCTGTTATTTAAATAAACTGAACGTAACATTCCTTTGTGTAAGATGTGTCATGCTTAAAAAAACCCAACTGTTATTTTAAAAATGTATTTAAGTCTACAGATCGCGGCGTAACTTGTAGTTAAGGTCTCCCAGCGACTGCGTTCCAAGAAGTCGGCATCACCCGTAACCACTGGCTGTTTCCACACGCCCGTGCCCAGACACTGCTCTCTGAGCAGAAGAGATTCCCCAGGAACCTCCGTTATGTCATGACGGTGATAAATTTAGTGTAACTACGCACGGCTCCCCGGTATTCCTTGGATCCATGGTATGATCCGGTAAGGCAACTCCCAACCAGATGTTCCCCTGTCACGACAGTGTCAAGTGAACAGCCCTGTTTGGGGGGTGGCCACGTCCCTGCTGACGACCCGGAGCGACAGGAGACAGGCAGCCAGCACTTCTCCAGCTCCGTCCCTCAGCGATGCTCACCGAATCCTGAGGACAACTCCCAGCCTCCAAGCACAGGATCACTGTCTCATTCCTCCTCATTTTTTGCTCCTCCAGCACAGAAGATCTCCGTTATCGTTGTCCTTCTGGCACAAAATTTAAGGTACAATATCTTGCAACGTCAAGCCTCTGTGCAGTGAAGCTGCCCCTGTGTTTTGCGGCAACCCACCGAAAATGCCGTGCCTGGCACAGCTGCCTGTCCCCACGCTCCGGGCCAGCTGCCCAGAACAGGCGGCTCGACACAGCCTGGCAGGGAAAAACAGGGGCCGTGAAAATCCAGCTTCTCTGCAACAGGGAAAAAAAGCACCCCATCTCTTGACTTCAGCCTGATTAAAATCAGCGTGGCCCACGGCAGTCGTTACTGATCTTACTCCATCTGCACCTTGGCAGCCTTAGCCAAGGCCCCCAGACCGGCAGGAAATCGAGGACAACACACAGCAGATTCTCGCTGGAGCAAACTGGGAATTTGCAGGGACCATCCCGGCAGTCACAGCCCAAGCAGCATCCCGTGAAGCGCGCCGGAAAAGCGCCCGGCTCCTGCCACGTCTGCGGTGGCTCCTGCCCCCGGGAGCCCCCTTCCCCTCCCTCCAGCCTCCCCTCCTCCCACCCACGCCTCTCCTTCCTTGGTTGTTTTTTTTTTAAATTCTGAGTCTTTGTCACTGAAAGAACCAAATCGCTCTTTGCTCAGTTTGCAAAATGACCAGCAATTAAACCACCACAGCCGCTGCAGATACAGCGCGTTCACCCCTGCCGGGGCACCCAGCACAGTCAGGTTAAGGCTGCCACCAGAACCATCACGCATCGCTCCAGCACTCGGAATCTCATCCCTGCCAAACCCGTAACAGTGCCTCTGCAAGGGTACGGCAGGAATTATTCTCGGGGACTATTATCACACGGGGGTAGAAAGCAGAGCAGACTCCCCGACGTGCTGAACGCTACCCAAGAAGTGAAAGCGGCCCCAGGACGTCTCCGTCGGGGAACGGGCAGTTTTGTGCCCATCTCCCTGGACTCGGAGCCAAGCTGCGGCTCTCGGGGGACGACGCACTCCCAGACTGACCCAGCAGGCTCCCGCTCGGCCCCGGACATGCCAAGACAGCAGCCAAAGGGCCTGTGAACAGCAAACTACCATGTTTCACGGGGAATATACTTTGCTCGGTGTAGAACCGACATACCTCGTCACACCTGTCGACCGCATCCCTCCATTCTTATCTTAGCTCTTCCTACTCTACAGATAGAAAGCAAAATTAAATTAAACCCCCGCCTTGTTTCTCTGAAAATCAGAGTTAGAAGCAGTTCAACGCTCAGGTAAGACCCAAAAAAACCCCACAGAGCAAAACAGAGACAGGATTCACTAGAAAAAACAGGAACAGGTTCCAAGTAACAGCAAAGGACAGGGTTTCCCGTACAATCCTCTTCCCAGTGTCCACAGGGAATGTCAGTGTTGGGACAAACCCCCACCTACCTTAACGCCAAGCCTTTGCTCACTGGAGCCTTTTGGAGGTCTGCGCACAGCGGGGCTCCGGCTGCTAGCCGCTCCCGCCCTCGGCACGAAGGGGAGCAAAACCCCCGCCTGTTGGAGCACAATCAGCTGATGAAACAGGAGTTCCTTCAGAAGCATTTGTTTCCAATACGCATCAATAGCCAAATCACAAATGATCCAATACACAGCTGAATTCCTCCCTATTGACCAGAACAGTTGATTAACAAATCCTTTCAGCTGCAGACAATATAAAAGCTTGTACGTCACGGGCGG
>VZSF01009053.1:20122-80146 GCA_013398295.1 Chionis minor | reverse complement strand
AGAAAAAAAGAATGTGCTTTTTTTGGTGAAGGGGGGGGGGGGGGGGGGGGGAAGTAACTTACATGACAAATGCACAGGTGTAAAATCTTCAATATCCATAAAAATGAACTGAAGCTCCTTGTTTTTGTTAATTTTTTTTTGTTTTGTCTTTTTTTTTTTTTCTCATTTTTACCAGTGAGGCCATCTTAGGTTTATATACAAAAGTAAAACTGAAAATATACTTTTGTTCTCTGTACACATAAATTTTTTTCCCTAAAAAAGGAAAAAAACTTGTCTATGTTTCTAACATAAAGTAAAACCAAGCACAAAGATTTCCTCTGACGAGTTCATTTACTCCAAAAATCAGTCCAATGAAATAATGTCTGGTATGATGCCAAAGATAGACGCCGTGTCCGTGCTGCTCCTACTTGCAACTGGATGACCATGATTCTCTCGCAGGCTGTTGGAGGAAACAAGACTGCTGTTACTGCCACTATTGCTACCATTTGTGGCTGGCAGAGAACTGCTTCCTCCTGCATTGAGCTGATCGAGAAACATCTGAGATGAAGTATATGGGAAAAAACGAGAGTGTAAGAGTTCTTGATCATCTGATGCGGAAACTGCCGCAGCTGCCGCGGCAAGAAGGGATGTGTTGTAATGCTGGGGGGAAAAACAACATTTTCAAGTTACATTTCAGATACCATAGTTTTGATTCAGACCAGCACAAAAGAAGATACTTGTAAGCTAAAGCTCTGACAGCTTCTGGATTTCACACCGACTCGTCTACTCAACCTTTCTGTAAGGTAAGCGGACCGATGCAGTGAACTGTTACCTCTGCAGCCCCTGATTTCTGAAGCCAAAAGAAATTGGAAATACTAGTATTAGTAAGAGCAAACACTAGAAAGGCAACAGTATCACAAGGCACCCAAACCAGTAAGAAACGGTAAGAAGCATCACTCTTTTACCTCTTCAAAAAAATTCCTTGGTGGAAAAATTCCCCAAAATTCAAAGAAACATTTTGCCATCCCTCTCCTCTGCTCAAAAGTCAGACCAACCACAGCTGGTGAAGCTATGTGCTAATCACTGCTGGTGGAGGAAAGCATACTCGTGTGAAAAATGCAGTTAGAAATAGCACGCTTGGTCCCATCAGATGGCAGCAAGGGCTGTCCCCAGTTAGACCCTTTGGTGGGCAGCCCCTGAAGGCCAAGAACTTTAGCTACCAAGAATCAGATTTTTACCTACAATGTCTCTGTAGTGTAATTTTCCTCTTGACAGTTCCTTCCATGATGCTGAAACACCCACGCAGGCTATTCTGCCTTGTTCCCCAAAATTTATGGCAGAATTATACCTGTGCGTATCAGGGCAGCATCAGACTTGGGCACTACTCGTTTCAGAATAATTCTCCTAACTGTGTTTTACTGAATTTCGAGACAGCTTTTCTGAATCCAAATTCTACAGTGCAGGCTCTGCTCTTAGTTATGATATGAAAATATCCCTCTACATTTTGTGCAATTCTCCTGCTTGAAGGGGCAAAGGGCGGGTGAGCCACCCCAGCCCCCTTCTTTTCTTGGATGCACAGGCAGAAAAGTGATCAAGCGGGAGGACTCGCCAACCCAGACTCCTTTTGAGAATGACCTGCTTAGTTCCCAAAACGGGAGGAGCCGGGACCAATCCAGTCCGTTTGAGCAAGCACTTACAGAAAGGTGGCAAACATGCCATGCACAGGCACACAGCCACAGAAAAAACAGCTGCCCCGACGCTCCCAGTTGTGTAAAGGACCATCAAAGGTCCCAGTGGTGGAGCCCAGACTGTCAGACAGCCAAAGGTCAGACCTCAGGTCTGGAAAACCAAGGAGGTGGCTGGTGGACCTTCAGCAATGGCCGAGAGTAATTCCACAGTATGATAGCGGCTGACTGAGCTTAACCCTTGGAAGCAGAAATGTTTATCTTGTTTATCTTGTTTGCCTTATCCTACACCAGCATTTAAGACAATGCTCATGTTTGGTCATAGTTTCTATGTGTATAAAATAAAGCTCCAGCCTGCCTGCATTTACAGCTACATCGTACACCTGCTCCTTCCTCGCCTATACATCCACGCCAGCAAGTCCTCCTCAGAAAAAAGTATTGCCATACGACTTGATTTTCCTTGACCTACCTGATTGTCTCCTGACAGGAAAGGGAAGAAATCTAAACCTGTAAAAAGATAAAGAAAAAAAATTAAGCTTCTCAAAACAAACAAGCGCCTCCCCATTTTTCAACCATTTATTCTGAAAGAAGAAGAGCATAATATCAATGACACTGAAGATTCTCTTTGCTACCAGAGCTTGCAAGACATCAACCTCTTAAAACCTTAAGGTATTAACCTAAATTTTCTTCTTTTTTAACCCACCTTCTCATCCTCTGTGGATGCAAAATAATATTTTGCACTACTGGACTGTCAAATGACTGCGCGTTTCAATCATTTTACAACAGTTATCACTGGAGAGCTGTACTTACAGCTACAAACAGTCAGGAGCTCACCTTGCAAGTCATAAGGCATAGGCGTCATATGGAATGGATGCCTGTAGTCTTGGATAAAGGATGTATTGATGTAGCTGGTGTCAACAGCAGGAAGGCTCGGTGTTCTTGACACAGGAGATGCTTGATGTGGCAAGTTTAAAACGCTGGAAGAAACAAAGGCTTGTTACAAGCGCAAAATATAATCTCAGTTTTAATGCTAGCACAACAGCATTTGAAGATGGGGTACAAAGTGGGGTACACCCGTTTTCAAATTCAACACAAAGTCAACCTCTTGATATGCATTATGAGCTTTGTGACAGGTGCGTAACAATTCCCCTACTGAATTTCAAAGCTTCACTAGAAAGCATCACAAAGCTACAGCACCTCAATGAATCTCCTTAAGGACTGTAAAGGGGATAAGGGGAGGAAAACATGAGCATCACACGTTCCCCAAACTTTCTTCTCACTGTAGTATTTTATCAGAAAAGTTAACTCGGTCCAAGCCAGACTGCAGCCCAAACAGTTGAAGTCTGGCAAAATTAAAAGCAAAGTAAAGCTCAGTCTCAAACAGAAACTGATGACTCATTATCGGGATCTCTGTTAGTGGGATCTCTGCTGCAAATACGCCTAAGCCAGGACAAGACAATCCTAGATGTATACTGAACCCGCCCAACAAAGGTAAAAATCTGCATAATAACGTGACAGATAGGCTCTACAAGGTAATTAGCAATGGAAGACAGCCAAAAAGGTCCTGAGTTTTAAATGATCACTCAGTCATTTACATCACTGGAGTAGTAATCAGTTCAACAACAGGATCCCTTCAGTTTAGCCTCAGTTTTCATGCCTACACATTGGCGTAAACAGGGTGCTTTTAACAGCTTGGCTGCCTGGCTGTAATCAGGTTCTTCTGGCATTCTTTATTACTACTCTACTGGCAGTAATCACTGGTAAAACCCACACGCTCCCATACCACACCCATGTTTCTCATTCCTCTCTCCCTCTGTATGTTGCTGCTTTCATATTTCTCTATGAAAGAAAAAAAATTCCAAATCTGAAAAAAAACCACGCTTCTAAGCCACAACCTTTTGCACCGTTCTACACTCATTTTCACAAATACAATTAAAAAACTGTATCATGTTACAGGCTTATCTTTTCAGTCTTTGTGACCCGAGATCAAATCCATTTACTGCAAGCTACTAAATCAGGATATAATCCGAATATACAACTTTCTAGATATAATTTCTTTTGAAATTTGCCAATACTCTCCATTGCGACTACACGTTCTCTGCATCGGTCTGTCTATTTTACTCTCACCCCTTATTATTTAACGGCGATGCTGGAGATATGGAAGGACAGCTTCTCTTTGCAGATGGTTCCTCCTCCTCTTCATCTGATGAGCTATCGATGGTTAAATCAATCACTTCTACTTTCTTATTTTTATTTGACTGTTGGTGAGAAGACACCTGATGTTCCAAGGAAGAGCTTATGCATCCTATACAAAGTAAGCCAACATTATAAGGCGTAGTTTGCACCACCACCACAGTCATGATAACGTCACAGCTTATTACATGCCTTCACAAATAAAGTTTACAACTTAGAATAAAAGACAACAAAATTATATACCATTGATAATAAGTTAAAAGTACCATCAGCCCCAAATCAGGATTGCGCAAGTAATTTTTCTCACAAGCAATCATTTAAAGCTACAAACATACGTGCAAAAATGAGCATCTTGAAAAGTTAAAGGAACATCAATACTTAGCAGTTCAACAGCACAACATTGGGTCCATACATCCCAAAACGCAACTTACCATCAACTCCGTTGTAAGATGCAGTTACTTCCTGCACTTCCTTCTTCGATCTCATAGGAGCCCAGGATCCATCCTCCTTAAACTGAATTTCATCACAGTCTGTACAATACTTCAGGATTTCCATGAACAACCTGTCAATCAAAACCCTTAATGTCAGTCCTTAAAAAGAGCTTAACTCATTTCTTTCTCCAATATCGTTATTAGTCAGTGTAAGTTTGAAGGAGTGTTTAAAAAGAGTTGAAAACTTTCATTGTTCTACTCTTCTCTCATCTGCCTCCTTGATAAAAAGGAGTCATAATTTAAAATGCTATCGAAAATAAAAATCTGTGCATTCACTTAAACTACAAGACTGGAATCTTGCAGAGGTCATGACAGAGAACTCTCCATTTCCCAAAATGAAGGGAGAATGTGAACTAACATTAAAAAAAAAATGTGATCTTCAATTTACCCATATTTATCTTTGACAATATTTAACTGAGAAAACCCGTATCTTAAAGTAGTCCATACAGCTGAGTATTTAAAGGCTAGTATTTCCTGAAACGTCTTTTTTTTCTTTTTAAGTGAAAACTTCCTAACAAAAGCTGAGCATGGGAATCTAAATTCGCAGCCTCTTCTCCTCGCTGCATCTTCTAAAGCTTCTAGGATCCTGGCACCACATCACTCCCAGCGGGAACTCCAGCTTTTGACCAAGACTATTTATGTGGTTCTGCATAGGAAAGAGCTTTGCTTTAATTAGTGAGAAAGTTTGCTCTTTCCCAGATTGAAACATCTTCTAGAAATAACCCTCTCTTTGAGATGCCCTAATTACACCACCTAATCTCCAACATCCACATCTGGCAACACAAGAAGAAATAAGGAAAATGTGTTGTTTTAATTATTACCACTCTTAGTCTTTACTATTTTAGGCTGAAACCTAGAACAGTGAACCCCACAGTTCTCTGAGCCAAAGCAAAGGATCTGAAAATCTCAGGGTCCATGAACCCAAAGGAGCCGGGGCGAGCCCCAGGTGTCCCTTCAAGAGATTTTTGTAGGCCCTTAAAGGGGATCCCGAGCAATCTTATGCTTCACTGGCAGGTCACCAAAACAAAGCACTTTGTTTTGCTTTTTGGGGCTTGATTTGTTTGTTTTTGGCAGGTTTGTTTGTTTGTTTAGCTGGTGGGGGTTTTTTTGAGTAAAACATTCTGAGAACACGCTCAGAAGGCTCTACTTGTTCTCTTTCTTTATCCCACTTTGGAAAGGTTTCTATCTAAGGAACTAAAACGCAAACCCAGAAATACATACTTGGCATTTCTTCATGGAGACCAATACTAACTTTATTTATTTTTTTAATGTTCTGCAGGTAGGCAGCATCAGGGAATCCACCTCTACGGCACTTTCTCTATATAGCAACTCCCCGAGTGTGAAATAATGGTACGTGGAACTGCACATCCACTTGGGGGGGTGGTAGTATTTATTTGATCTAACATGAATGTCTAATATCAACTAGGCCAGATTTGTGCAGTTGCTCTGTTAAAAGTAAAGACAACATGTGCTGTTTTCACCCAGGGATCCAAGCTCTATGGAATACTGGGAAAAAACAAACAAAAAACCCAACACCAAAAACAAACACACACACCCCAAAAAAACCCCCAAAACAAACAAACAAAACCAAAACATAAAAAAAAAAACCCCAAAACACACCCATTTTAGGCAGGATAGCTCAAAAATTTACCTAGGATTGGAAGGAATACCTTTCATTATTATTTATTTTAACAGTTTCATGACCACACTTCTTCCAGAATACCGAATGAAGAGACACCTGTTTGGGAATTCTTCACCAAGAGCAGGGAAATTAAAGGACACGGTAACTTAAAACAGGTTATAGCCAGAAAACCAAGATTTCAGAGCACTGTATTCTGTGCAGCACGAAAACAGTGCACAGAGAGCGTAAGGTACATGCTTCACCTGGACTCAAGCTTTACTTACCCATCAATAATGAGATGTTCATAGGGAGCCTTCTTGTCACAGACAGGGCAAACCCAGGTTGGTTTCTTTTCATTCATTTGAATGTACAGAGTGGCATCAAAACATTGCAGGTGTGAACAAGTTAGGGCCCTACATGGTATAGTTAGCCGCATTTTACCAAGCTTTAAGAGGAAAAAAAACAAGATAACATCATCTTGGTATTAGGTTAACAAACAGGGGGGTTTTGTCTGAAAAGAGACAGGTTAGGTTTTACTCCCAAAGTCTCACAAATCCAAATTTTGATTAAAACGCATGCCACATACGCCATTCCCTCCTTCCTGTAGGTTTGAGTATTGCATGAGAGTTACTAAAAATCAGATTTTTAACTACATTCGATCAAGGAAACAGAAGAATACATCCTTCCATATTCTCCTAACAAAATACAGGGTCCACCGAGCACCTGTAACAGACCAGTGTCCTGGACAAACCACAAAAAGGAATTAATCAGTATTTTAAAAGCTGATGAACACGGGTCAGTCCTCTCGTACCCACTCCCAGCTCAGTGCGCAGTCCAGCTGCTGCCCGTACCTCGGTCATCAGGGCACTAACCAGCACTACTTGTTTAACTCTGCAGTCCCGGGTGCAAGCATATAGAAAATGCATTTGCAGCATTATGGATCATTTCTTAACGTGTTTCTCTAACTCCATCGTTTTCACTGCTTTCTGCAAAGAACTGTCAGAAAGTGACTACTCACTCACGTCACACCTATAACTCTTAAGAAACTATTTTATACTCCTCCTGCCGTGACAAACACCGCTGCTACGTAGAGACTTGAGAGCTAACCTGAAATTTCGCTGCCTTTTTCTTGCCTAAAACACAAAGAACTGACTCTCCCCTGTAATACCATCATACCTTTTCAACAGTACAAAGGGCCTGCAAGTGTTAAGGGAAGATGAGACGGGAGAAAATGATTCTGAAGGACACTTTCAGACGGGGACCATCCTTCCCTTCAAGTCTGTCGAAAGGTCAGGCCAGCACAACGCCTCCACAAGTTGACTACAAAAAGCACAGCCGAGTGCTTCAGCAGTGTTTAGGCTAAATAGTGGAACAGGAATATCTTGACTTGGATAGATAGACGAACACTAACCCAGGCCATAAACCATTCACGTATGATTACACTGAATGCAAAAATGATTAGACAGTAAAAGGCGTTTCATATTAATCTGAAAAAGTTTCCTCTCCTCAAAAAAAATTAGCAGTTCTTTTCTGGCCGAGCGCTTATGCTGCACTTTAGGAGTAGCATTAACTGACCGCACTAAAGGTAAAAAGCAGGAATGTCTAAGCAAGACTTTTCCCCACATTAAAAAAAAAAAAAAAACCCAACAAAAATATTTATTAAGAACTACTTATACTGAGTATTTTGAAGTTATATACATTTGACTAAAACATACACGATGACTTCATTTGAAAACCTTCAGCCAATTCCAGCAGTGGATAGGAGGAGGAACTGTTTCTAGCAGGGCTTAAGCGAGCACCGTGGTCATACACACCGATTCTGAGCAATTCAAGATGGGTGCCACAGGATGGCACTCAATCTCAGAATATCAGAAAACTAAAAACAGTATCAAGAACAAAGGCTCTACTCACAGTCCACTACATCCTCCATGATGCTTTTTTTTTTTTCCTCTCCTTTTTTTTAAAATCTCCCGTAAGCAGAAATCTCCACAGCCCACCCCCAGCAAATGCAGCTAGACTGCAGGATCTTCCTTATTTTTCTTCCCTCTGGCTCTCAGTCACTGTCACAAAACTCACCACCAGATGGGAGGGGAGCAGAGAACTCCCTGGGGAGCCTGCAGTAATGGTGGTGGAGGGCTCAGACAGCAGGAGGTGCTGTATGTGCCATGTGTTTGGCACCCCCTCCCCCAAAATCCATGACCAAGCACATTATTTCTATCACATAATCAACCCCCGACAAAGCAAGGCCCCCAATCCATGTCTGTTATGAATTCTCATCTCCCAGATGGTGGGTCAATGGCTCATTTGTCTTTTGGGCACAATAAGAGCCTCCCAGCTCAGCGAGGATCAGGAGTAGGGGTACTGGAGATAAAACCTGAAGGCTTCCGTGCGATGCAAAATAAAAATAAGGAAGGTCGAAGACACGTGCTGCAGGAAGAATATAAATACCCATCTTCTGAGTTTAAAAAAAAAAAAAAAGCAGACTTAAACCAGAAACATTTTCACAAGCTTTTGGTATAAAAACTGTAGCTCTAATTTCTAAGCAGCACTTGGATTTAAGCAAAGCCATAGACGTGCAGATAGAATCAGCGTACTCAGCGTTAACAAGTTGATGCCTCCTTTCCCATTTTTGGCATTGAACCTCCCGGATCAGCCCTGCCATACTGGCCAAGCTGTGGCAGAACTGACAAAAGAAAAGGTCATAAAAAGAAGTAATGCATCCCAACTTTTGAAACAAAAGTGTGTTTCCCAACACTGTTACTGTTTTGATTCCTGCCTGTTGGCAGCCAAAGAAACACTGCATTAATTTATTTTACAAGCATACAAAACACTGCTATCATTTCATGCTAGAAAACGCACCCCAAACAGGAGTTAAGGATCTGTAAACAAAGCTGCAAAACCTACAGTAAAATGCTAGATTTAGAATTCCTGTTAAGTACCTGGTCCGTCTGCACAGCCTGAAATTTATTTATTTTTATTTCAAGAGGAAAAAAAAACCAACTTGAATACAAGTGTCTTCCCCCAAAATGCAGACTCAGTCCAGCCCATTTGCCTGCTGCATCTTGGACAGACTCAGCCAAGAGCTAAGGACAGCTTTTCCTCCGCATTCCCTGCTCTCGGAGGGACAGCAGGCCTCTGTGCTAAAAAAAGCACAGCAGCAATCCAAAACAAATTCAGAGGAAGCTGGAAGCTGCCTCGCTCTGCACTTTTTTGAGGGCAAAATAAAGGTTACAAAGTCTAAACCTGCCCCCCATGCAGATATGCAATTCCGTTTCTTTTATTGAAGCATGCACACCGGAGAATCGCCCTCATGACAAATGAGATGGGAGAACAGCACCCTCACATTAACAGAGCTGAAGATGCACCATTCTTTAATTTTTGGTTCTGCTGTTGGGGACCAAATCAGCATTTTCAGCGTGTACTTTCAAAACACACACTGTCCACTCAAGCATTAGCAAGTAAGCACAAAACATTTACCCAAAAAAATCTCCCTGAGCCAAACGCTTACAAATGAGCAAGTAAAAATATGGAAGCTATAATAAAATTACATTCTGAGCCGAGGACAGTCTGACTCATGCTAATAATCTTTGTATTCATAGGACAGGTTAAAAGGTGCAGCCTCCGTCCCAATGAGCTTTTGCGATGACGGATTATTCCAAGAGCTTCAGTGAAATCAGACAGCACTAAATGAGAAACATACTGTGAAAAACCACAAGTGTGTATGTTTTGTAGACATTGTGAAAATGACACAAATGTGCTCATAATAATCTGCCATAGACTTTGTTTTGTATGCCTACCAGAGAAAGAGCAAATCTTCAAGAGGAAATACTGACAAAAGGTAGGACTTCCGAGGAGCTACATCCTAATAATGTCTGATTGCTGGTTTCTTTTTACCTCTGGCAGAACTTTGAGAAAGCAAACCAGAATTTAACCTCTTTTAGGCATTAGCAAACTTGCAGTCCTAAAAGCAATACTGTAGAGGATATTCCTGCTCTAATACTAACTCATCTGAATTGCAGTTATCAAGAAAAAAAAAAAGGCATCTAAAAGTATGGCAGAAGAAGTTTTATCTGTAATGGAGGCAGCCAGGACAAACAAGCCTGTCAGAAAACTCCCATGGAAAGACCTATAAAGCAAAAACTGCCCAAAGTGGCAGTTTTGACAAACCGATGAAATAAAAATCCAGAAGATGCATAAAAATAAAGATAATGAATGCATACATAGGCGCTTCTAAACTCTCACAGCCATTTAGTTCCTACTAACCGATTACTATTTTTGTCTGTATTGGAAACTAATTTTAAGCGGTAAGAATGTCGTGCCTAAAGAATGACAAAAACCCAACAGGACTATTGTGCTTTCTAGAATAACAAAGTACTAACAGCACAACAAACATTCAGCTGTAACAACTCTGAATCTGCAGCAGTTTCAACACGACACAAGTTCATAGGTTTGTAAGACTACAGGTTATGAGGTTTTAAGTTTACAGGACAGGATTTTATTTTGTAAATGCAATCCCTCTTTCTTACAAGTTTCATCTTCCTTACAAATACATTATTATTTAGTTAGCATCAGTGTTGACACAGAGAAAGTCTTAAGACTGAAGATCATGAAAATACCACATTTAAAAGATTTACAACAATCTAATAAATACATAAAATGTAACCACAATGTCAATTGTGCTTTTAATGAAGCAAAGCTCATATATCTAGAAGTTTATCCTTACATTGGCAGACTTTAAGAACGTATTTCATAACCTGAGAAATAAGCTTAAATTTTGCAAGAATAAAAGTCAGTCAGTTTTCTTCTTTAGATTTCAAAACCGAAAACTTCATGTCAAACTTGAGCAGATGAAGCCCAACCAGGAAATGGATTTTGAGAAGTTGTTAAAAAGTTACACTGCAGTAAAGACGCTGTGTCAATGAATACAGACAGCAAGTATTCTGAAGGTGCAGGGCACGTGAAACGAGCACTGATTCCCAAAGGTAAGGTGCACATAATATTAATATTGGGCAGTTCAGCCAGTAACAACATAAACCCTGGTAAAAACCACTGCTTATCCCTGCATCTAATTGATTCAAAACTAATAAGTCAAGACACAGTACGTCTCCACGACTTCCACATTGACTGGAACTGTACTGTCCCACTTCAAATCTGGAACAAATTTTGTGTGAATGACCTCCAGAACACCACTTTTAATCTAAGATGATTAAAACACTCAAAGTGCACACATGCATATAATCAAGTTTGGTTAAAAGATGCTCAATTCCTTGGCTGCAGACACTGGCTAAAGAGGTATTTTTAATAGTTGGACTCACCTACTTTACTACTGAGAGTGGTTTTACCACAGTCAGGGACCCACCTGGCACGCTTAGATGATGTAGTGACAGATGTAAATGCATGCTTACATGTCATTTTAAATAGCGTTTTCTAGTTAATGGAGTACTCATTGTCTGAGGGGCTTATCACAAGCTTAAGCACAGCGATGGATAACTCCAGCACTGGATCCTATCCCCACAAAATTAACACACCAGTAAACACAGGCTAACCTCTACCAAATACATGTCCCAGAACAGCCACATTTTGATCAGATTCAGTCAAGGAATTAAAAAAAAAAAACCACACAACTTACTGGACAAAGAAGAGAAACTCTTAAGCTTGTCGTTGCTATTTCACTGTCCGGATCAGCAGTCAGTTTCTCTTTAACTGTTATTTGAAAGAAGAAAAAGTTTATTTTACAGATGAATTAAAACACAGAGAACAGAAATAAAACAAGTCTGAAACTGTGCGCTGAACTTTCAGTCTGCCATATCTACTGGAAGCAAGCAGCACTGACTATTGTTTCAGACTCGCACAATAAGCATGTAGAGTGTCTTTACTCTCTAGAAACATCCTAAATGACAAGAATTAAGAAAGCAAAAAGCAGGAAAAGTTCATCTTAAACCAAGTTCCCTAAAAATATATATTTATACAGAAATGTCTCTTTTCATATACACGCAACTCTATCCTTGGAAGTTATTTAAAATCTACCAGCAAGATGAGCCACGGTAACTTCCCTGCTAACTTCAAGTACATTAAAAATAACGTGTTAGTAACCCTCACACAGACAAGCACCGCTAAACCCCTGCGACACTCATCAAGCAATCCTGCAATTTAAAATTGAAAGGCAAATTGAGAAAGAAGAAATCAGAAGAACCCTGACAAAAATCTGAGGCTTAAATAACTGCAGTGAAATATTAGCACTACAGCAGTCTTTCACCTCCACCCATCGTCTACTTTTACTTACAAGGACTGTTTTAGAAGCAGCCAGTGGTTACACAAACAAGTCAGCTCCATGTTCTCCCTGCTCTACGGACTGGAGCTACACCCTCGCTCTCACCTGTATACAAAGAGGGTCCCAGTAGCCCCCTGGGAACTCTCAAGATGCCTGTGCATTTCAATCTCCATCCCGCGTTAGCACAAGCTAATGCCCAGCACTATATGCCGCTGGCTTTGCAGCACTTATTGGTGAGTTAATTTCTTCCCTTTTGGGGAAGGTCCTGTGCTGCGTACAACACACATTATCCGAGCGTTAAAGTACCACCAACAGCTGTCAGGTGCTGGCATTTTCACCCTCCCCTTGAAAAACAAACACGCCAGCAGTTTTTGCTTGCATTTTTATTATACAAATTTATACCAACATGTACATACTGGTCAGAGAAAACAAGCAAGCAGCAAACCTCACACTTCAATTTAGAAGGGAGCTGGGAGGAGGACTATTGTGCTGGACTCTCTCTCTCCAGGAGCTCACTGTACAATATCATGCTGAAGGAACAAAAACTGTGTTGATGGAGACTTTCCTCCGGCATGTCAGCGTCAAGGTTCAGTATTAGGCATTTAGTTTGGCTCACCCGAGGTACTGAATTACCAGTTAACTATATAAATACAGTTGTTCTGTTCTGAAGAAACAAAGCCAGTATGGCTGAACTGAAAGAGATTCTCTTGCATTTTTCCCTTCGCAGTGTCAACAGGGTTCCTGGACTGGCTCCTAGTACAAACAAAGGCCTCTGAGTCTTTGAATTGGAACTGAATACAAAGAACACCACTATCAGATTCTCAAAACCCAGAGAATTGTAGGAAGTCCAAACCTCACTTAGTACAGTCCTATTTCAAATCTCCTTTTACAAAAGCTATTTTTCCTTTTTAAATAAGTAGTACATTAGACATACTTAGTGCTCTAGAATGATCAGGGTTCCGTATTCCTTTTGCTCGCAACCTCTGCAGTAACACCGTAGAGGACAGCTGCTTTACAAGATAGACTGCCATGGAATAGTTCTAGAAAACAGAACAAAAGATCAAAGTAAAAACTGTTTTCATCAAAAGACAGCTTGTATTTTATACAATGCTTATGCAATTTGTTATGTCATTGCAGGGCACTCTGTTTCTAAAGCAGTTACAAGACTCTTAATGGCAAAATTTTCAGACTACAGAAAACCCATCGTGCTTCAGAAAGTTCGCAGGGTAGAGTTTGAGAGATGCAACAAAAGTGACTTTACGCTTCACCGAGATTATAGTCGGCTGCAAACCAAGCCATTAAAAGAGCATTTAGGAGACTTCTCAAAGTTTTACGTCTAACTCGGGACATGCACTCTACAGCCCATTTAAGAAGGGTAATTTTACATCAATAACGTTCAGTACTGCAGTTGTGTCAATACATTTGAGGGAAGCTGTTAGGTCAACTATGATCAAAACTTTTCTTTTTGGTTTTTTTAATAAAAGCTTATTTCATTTTCAAGATAGGAAAATCAGCAGTGATGCCTCTTCAAAAGCAACACGTAATGAGATGCATCATCTGTAGTATTTCCTACTCAGTCCGGGAGCACTGTTCAACTTTCTTCTTCTCACCTTCCTGCACTTGCTGTCTATGAAATGCTAATGCTACTTCACTGGCGGGGCTTAACAGAAGTAAGGCAGTTACAGACTTCAAGGGTTCAGTGGGGCCAAGACGTACTCTAGTGAATTTAGTCACACCGGGCAAGAAATCACCACTCCCAACTGCCTGTCCTTCCCCTCTGGAAGAGGTTAGGTCACTCCCCGCCCTCGGTCTCAACGGAACAGACCATGCAAATGTTCCTTATCAGTGTCAGCAAAAAGCCTCGGACGCTCACTTCTGCCACTACAGAAAATAATTTGGCATAGAAGCAGGTCAGAGGCAGGCTGAGTATCAACTCTGCCAGCTCCCCTGTGCAGGGAGGGGGTCAGCCTTCCCTCAAGGGACACGCTGAGTGCTCTTCCTGGCACGGCAAACCGATTCCAACCACAGCCTGAGATTCCAGAAGCTCTCCTTCTTCTTGTAAGCTGACAACAGCAGGTAATAACTGTCTTTCTAAAAATGTGATATCGTACTACGCATTCATCAGCAACACCCCTCTCTCGCTCCCACCCCCAAAGTGGAAAGGACAGAATTTGTGTTCTCACATTAGGGTACATCAGCCACTTCTTGACAGAAACAGTACTCAACCTGTAGCTGCACTCATACGCCTTACATGGAAAAATGAAAAGTCGTGCCCCAGCAGCCGCCATGTATGTTTCCACAAACAAAACAAACCCAATCCATACAACTGTGACACCTACCATTATTTAGGATGCCACCAGAATCCCAAGATGGGCTCTCAGTAATATATCTTACCATAAAATTACACAAATTGCAATAGCATCAGAAACACCACATTTTAAATATTTTATTCTTGCAATGAATGCTTCTCATATCGTTAAAAACCACTACTGCTTTAACTTGTTTGTTTAATGCCTCAATTAGTATAGAAGTTAGAAAAATGGTAATTAACATTGTGAAATTATTTACCGACAGCTTGAATCTACAAAGCTAGGAACTTGCCCAAGGCATCTTGTACAGAAGGCTCTTGAAACAGATTGTGTAAAAATCACAATTATGACTTCGGGAAAGGTGGAGTACACCAGTTGAGACATGCAACTGACTCTTAAGGGAAGGGGAGGAGGGGAATTCAAATTTCGTACTACACAGGCACATCCAAATATAAAATTATTCCTCACATTTAACTGTCAAAGTCTCAAATAATCACATTAGGAAGGAAAACATGTCGTAAGGAGGGAAGTTCTGACCAGCATCTAATTCTCATGAAATGCACTACAATTTTACCACCCTCTTCAGTTTTCTATACTAAGCTAAAAGTTAGCTGATATGGCTCTCATAAACGAAACATCTATGAATCCCAAGAAACTAGCTAGTTCACAAGAGACTCGCTTAGAGTCCATGCAGACTTGTGACATTTCTTTTCCCTAAATCCTCCCTAGAATTCTTAAGCAAAAGTGTAGAGCTGTATTCAGAGCAATAACCAGAATTAATCAACTTGCACGCAGGGACTTCTGCAGCGTAAACCAAAACAGGTTCATTTTTAAGTGCTTCTTTCCGATACCTGCAGTTCTCATTAGACAAAAGAAGGTTTTAAAAAAAAAAAATCATTCGACCATCATTTATGCTATAATCTGAATGGAGACTGTTTTACGCTCCACAAGAAATCCATCATGAAATACCATCGTGATGTTTTATAACTGGCTATCGTGCATGACTGGGCTGTAAGCATTTTTCCACGCTGGTTCAGGAATCCCGGCCTTTGCGCACTGACAAATTCTTGGACAAGGTGAACCTCGGGACGATTCTCGGGACTTCTGAAAACAGGAGGGTTGCAATGGCAAAGCCACCGTTTTTCAAGTACATGTTGACTCTGAATGCGTATCTAGCAAGGGGGTTTTGCCATCAGTGAAAGCAGTACACTAATACATGGACTAATTTATTGAAGTAACTTTCTACCGCATGTTCCAGATTTAATTAGTACAGTGGAACATCAGCAATTTTATAATACCAATTGTAACATTCTCCCCACAGACACAAAAAAGTTATAAAACCATGACTTTTTAGGTAGCAGTTGTGAGAAGAGAAATGTAAAAGAGGCAAATTAAATCTCCTGGGCCCTGCTGAGTTGCGACGCTTTGTGTCCACATTTACACGGCTATAAAAGACCACTTTGTACTGAACGTCACGTGCTGGTTCTAAGTTGAAGCCAAGATAAGGTTTGTCAAGTCCCTAAAATCAGGAAGAGCTTGAGGCCTGAAGTTAAGACAAACAAACAAAGAGAAGTTTTATAGGATGTCTTGATCTTATTATCTGGGCCCTCCATGAGTCACAAAGATAGGTAGGTGGGTGGGGGGTGAAGAGGGAGAGATCACACCAAAAAAATCTGAGGGCTACTGAGCTACGGGAGCATGTCGTATCTGCCTAGCATAAAGCCATACAATCAAAAGAAGGAACAGCCTACTGCTAAACCATAAAGTATTTTCTGCACAATTAAACTTGCTTATCTTTCAAATCTTTCAAACAGATGCCAAAGCAGAAACTAATAAGCTTTAGACAGCATTATGTACCAAAGTTACTTACTCTTCCAATTTCTGCAGTCCATGAAACAACGATTGTGTTTGGTACCGTCGTGGATAATCTGACGAGTGAGGTAATGTTGATTGGTCGGCTAGGTCGCTTTGGTTCAACACCATTTTTGGTTGGTGGAAGATAGCCCTAGAAATCAAAGTATTTTTCCCCTCAGCAAAACAAAAAAATAAATACTGCTTTTGCCTTCTTCCCCTCTCACCACAACCCTGCCCCAGTGAAAGCTGTCTCTCACCTGAATCAGGCTTCCTTTCCGATTTAAAGATAGATGTAGATATCTATCTGTCTACCTATCTCAGACAATAAAGTATCAGGTATTTTACAAGCCCTTTCTCCTTATACAGAGCCTTGCGCTTTCCAAATCCTAACCCTGCCCACCGGACTACTCCAAGGCCCCCTGGCCATCGTTGCTTTCTCAGTACTGCTACTCAAGCTGCCTGGCTAACACAGCCCGGGCTACCCTGTGCGCCGCCCCGGCACTGTAAGTTGGCATTTCTCTCTTTAGTCCTCTTGGTCAGTGACGATCTAACTCCCTGCACAGACAACCTCCAAAACAGAGTCCAATTTCAACCAGACTCACTGGATATTTGTCAGACAAAAATTTGCTGCCATGTTTTTTGAAAATTAATCTTCTGGATCCATCGGCCAGTCTCCTGAGAAACAACTTACTTAACTGTCTTTTCCATTCATCTATTCATCTTCATTCAAATACTTCAAAATGTGAAAACAAAGATTAGGATAAATTGTCAGGCTAATTTCTGACAGACAGTTCCTAATAATGCTATCCAATTATGTATATCAAAATAACATCTTACTTACTGGAAGGCTGCATGGTTTCCCATTTACTTTCACACACAGATTGGGTGGGAAGTGATCTTCTTGTGGACAACTGGTTTCTGACAAACAAAACCTGAAAGCAAAGAGCTTCCATCATCTTTCACTTCTAAAGTGATTTAAAGATCGCCTCTTCCTAGAAGGAAATTTCTTTTCCACTGAGTTATGAAAGCATGACACATCTCGCTAAACACAATCCTCAAATTAGCTGCACAGATCATTAAGCAGGAAAGCCCCCCAAAATTACAGGTTTGGTTCAAGATGGCTGTAGGTTCCTCCTCAGATTTCTTGAATTCCTCAGATTGACTCTGACTCATTCAGATGTGTAGGTTCCTGTTACAAGAGATAGATCATCCGAGTTTCTTTCCTACCGCTTCTCCAGCCTGACCGCTTGATACAAGACCAGGGTTTCACAAAGGACAAAACATAGAGTCTCTTCAACCGTCCCTCCTTCGACTTCAATAAACCAGCCAGCCATTAGCCACAGCATCAAACGCTATCCTCATGCCTATGTCAAGCCTATTACTTAAGTTCAGACAATTTTATTTATTTACTTCAGCTCAGCCAGGCTTACTTGCTGCTGGAACCAAAATAAGACACACCCTTCCTTGTCCTACGAAATGTGTGTCGGCCAAGACCGTGGACAATAGGCATTCGAAGGACCAAAAAGAGCCTCTCAACTCAACTGGATTTCTTCCAGGGGACCTGCCTCATTCACGCAAACGTACCATCACATCAGGGTATAGCTCTTCGACGCAGCTGAGCCTAAAAGGCTGCTGCTCTCAAAAAGGGAGAGCCACCTTCTGTCCCCATTTTCCCTCATGCCCTCCTCACCCCTTGGTCCATGCGACCCCACACCAAGCCAGCCTGACTTGCTGATCAGCAGAAGGCAGCCTAACAAGCAAGACCCAAAAGCAATCACTTTCTGTCTGGTGAGTTAACAGCTCACCGTGCAGACACGACCGGGGGGGTGAAAGGAAAGAGAGTCATTTTTGACAGGAGCAAGCTCTGAAGTCAGCTCTGCTCACAGCCCTGCAGAATTACAGGGATACACAGGATTTAATCAACTTCCAATGTATTTGTCAAAACCTCTACAATAACCAACAGGTAAAAGACCCAACCTGGTCGTTCCCAAAGTCGTGCCTCGCACTGGCTAAAGAAAAGCAGACCTTGGGCTGCCATGCCCAGGAAATACTGTGTTTGACATCTCTACTAGGAAAAATAACTCTCCCTGCATGCAGATTTTGAAGGCCCAGGCACCTGGAGTCTGACAGACACGGAGTTAAAAAAAAAGAGCATGCACACAATCTAAAATAACAAATTGAAAAAATCAGCTGGCTATATAGCTAGAGCGCACACAGTCTTCTCACACACCGGATATCAGGCCACCAGCAGCTTCAGGAAAGCTGCGTGTAACACGGACAAGTAGCTAAGTCTGCCCTTTTCAAAGCAGCCAGCAGCAAGCTCTTCAAGAAAACAACAGGATGAGACTCTTCTCCAGAAAGGAAAGCCCGATCTGCTAGGAAGCATGTATCTGATACATTTTAAAAAGCAACAGCATTAAGAACAGGGAATACAAATACATACCTTAGCTGGACCTGTACTGTGAAGTCACATTTGGTCCCAGAAATATCCCTAGAACCAAGAGAACACAGGTTAAACCACACTGTTTACACAAGAGGTTCATCAGTGTTTTGTCAGAGGTGTAAATTCAATGTATGTAAACCACACCTTCCGGTACATATACTGCATCCCACACTTTCCTTCTTCTGGTGAAACCACCACTCTCAAGACAAACTTAAAGGTACGCTTTTTATTTTTCCAGGTAAATAAATCAATTAACTTCTCATCTGACCTCTACCATTTTCTTTTTTTTTTTTTTTTTCTTCTATTCTCTATAGTATAAAGAAAATTCTGATGGGTCACTGTGACATATTGGCTTTATGGAGTGAGTAAACTCAGAACTCAACAACGGATATGACTGGTGGTGAGAAAGGGCTGCAGTAAGAAGAGTTATGTATTTGTACAGCACTTCGTGCAAGAGAAACCTGCTCAATACTCACTGGACAGTGGTGGCATTTAATTCTGTCTTCCTCAGCCTCTTCCTCTCCATCTGCTTACATACAAAGGAGAACAGTATTCCCCAGAAGTGTTCTCTGAGGTACTACGCATACACCTGTGTTCTTTAGATCACATTTCAGATGAAAGGAATGGTAAGCTAGCTCCTTTTTTATTTATTTTTATTTTAAAATACTGTATTACTGATCAAACTCACATTGAACTGCTGATTTGCTGCACTTGTTGTGGCGTCAGTGCAAATGCAAAGCAGGTTTCTCGAAATCGCTGACTGTTATCTGATGCTAGAAGAAAACAAGAGATCATCACTTTAAAAACAGCAAATAGAGAATAATTAACAGAACTATCTCCTTTCATTAAAGCGTCTACATATACATACAGACACATTTTTATAGCAAGCCCAACAGTTGACGCACATCTGTTTCTGCAAACAATTTTAGAACCAACAAGAAAGTTGCCATTTAAGCCCTCCTGTAAACAAAAATACAATAAACAAACTCTATGCATATAAAGTATACATTAGAAGAGCGATACAGGTAACAGCAAAGTTGAGACAAATCAGCTTAAGACCTTCCATCAGTCATGGTAACTTAATGCTAAATGTTCTTTGATATTAAATTTAAAACATTTTTAGGAATTCTCGTCAATCACTTTATTTCCTTTCATGCACGAGATCATGCATCAACACGTAGAAATACACAGAGTCACTGAGAAGTACAACACATGCAACTTCTCATGTTTCAGTAAGATATTTTACGGAATTAAATGCACCAAATACATAATATGCAAACAACTCCTGAGATACCCAAATAAGAGATCTCTTTTTAAAATCCTTCAACTGTGCCATAGGGCTCCATAACAAAACAAACAGTACTTAAGAATTAATGCACCTGCTGAAAAATCAAAGAAATGTTAAACATCTCCAAAATAGTGCTTATATCTAAAACACATCCCTTCACCAGTGCTACAGGCACCACTGCAGTACAGAATCACACACAGTGGCAATAAAAAAGGCTTTTTTAAAAAACAAAATTAAAAAAAAAAAAAGAGAGAAGCATCATCTCCCCAGAGAACTGTTCAGCATAGTCATCAACACACGTATTGAAGTGAAAGTTGTAAGAAGCTTGCCATTCAATTTCATTATTCTTAATAATTTTTTAAGGTTACAATTGTGTATTAAACACTCAATAAATTTATCATTTTTTGTTTTACTATAATACACTTCCTGACTCATCCTTGAGTGACGGATGAGTGAATACTTCAGGGTGATACTTCAGCTATTTTGTTAAAAACAGCATGTGGTGGGTTGGAACCAACAACAGAATAGACATTGACTTAGTATAAATATTAACAGCAGCAATCTCACAAAATTACATTTCTCTCTCTCTTGCATGACAATGCTGCAAGATCTGTGCATTTTATTACATTACACGCACCAACCACACGCCGCTCATTATCAGTTGCTCTAAAGCTAGATGGGCAAGAATAGGTAATATATACCAAACAGCAACTTTTGTGAAAATACTAGCAATAATAGATCTTTTTAAAAGCATTATGTCACATAAAGAACTTTTTCTGTCTTTCTATGCATATATTTCCTTTTTTTTCCCCCGATAATAAGTTCTACTGCAATGTCCAAAAGCACCATCTGGGCGAGGGTGCAACGTACAGCCTCAAGTTAATGTTAAGACACTCGTTCCTACAGTATCCAACATCTATTTTTATTTTAATACACTTTCAATTACATTTCTTCAAATGAGAAACATGCAGGGCTTAAGATGACAGCCACCCGTGGTATCACAATGTAAAAATTTGCAGGAAATAGAAACACAATGTATACAATTAACAATGAAAATCTGTTATAATATTTAGTCTTCAACATAATTTTATACCTATTTTTAGTTATAAATGGAAAGATCAGAATTCTATACTGTCATCAACAAAAGATGAATTAGCAGCAGACCAGAGAACTGAATGAATCCAAGTTATTATTTCGTATTTTTACATGGTTAAAGGTGGTCTTCATCTGCTGGTTTTATTTTCCTCACATGTATTATTTGCTTTTAGAAATTGTTGGGTTTGGCTTTATCAGAGAAGTTCTGGAAGGCCTTCACAAACATTCATTGTGAAGTCAAACACCTTTAACTGAAGAACAAGGCTGCTGAACATTTAACTAAAGCTACCTTCATTTAAAACTTAATTATCCAAAGAAGTGAAACAGCAATTATCAAAAGTCTAAACCCAAGTTTCCCAAGCAATCTTTTTCCTTTTCAGCTGCTCATCTTTTCGCCTCTTTTGGTTTCGCAGCATCCCCAAATTAAAGATAAGAATCAAGCAGGTAATAAGGATTTTTGCAAGCCTCAGAAGGAAGGGAGGAGCAAAATAACTGTTAGCAAAACAGCAAAGGTCCCAAAATTCAATCCGTTTCCTCTGTTCGTTACCGGTTGGTATTAACGCAAGGCTTATTTTTGCTAAACGTTGTTATGTGATCTTGAAAAGTGGGTTTCTAACTTCTGTATTCAGTTTCATCATGCTCTTATATTGGCCAAAATAAAGCATTATATGTTAAAATGGCAGAAACCGAAAAAGTACATTCTTGAGTGCTGACATGGGAGCTTTCATAACTCCCGTTGCCTTCATGCGTTACAGTTCTAGCACGTTTATAAGACAGTCAACAGCCCCGGTTTGAATCAAAGGGTTTTGCAACAGAAATGGCCACTTCAAACTCATGGCTGTTAAAATACCACAGAAATCTGAGCGTTACGAATAACCGCACTGTGCACATTACAGTTAATGTATTTACCCTTAACTACAATCCACCTGAAATGAAAAAGGCAAGGAGGAAGGCTTTGGGCTCGAGGGGAGGCTGGTTGGTTGGTTTTAACACTGTCGGTTTAGACCGAGAATAAAAAGGCCTCCAAGGTTTCTTCTCGCGCTGGCCACCCACTTCAGACGCGCTCATCTTCCCAACTGCAAGCGAAAAGTCTACGAGCTGGTAGATCCACAGTCCCCAGCGATGGGAGATGTACTTCATCACAACCTGCTTCATCTTTTCTGAGCTGTAAACCAGCATTAATATACACACACTGTGTTTTCACTACAGGGCTTTTGTGTACAAGCAATCGTGATTACTGCGGGAGCACGGCCAAATTGCAAAGAAGGAAGAAACTACTTGGTAATTAGGCAAAGATGATCCAAAAGCCAATCAAAAGATTTCAAAACTCTTTGACAGATTGAGCAGTACAGAGGAAGACAAAGAAGAAGCTACGTTACTCTAAACTAAGGCTGCACCATGGTCAGGCTCTTGAACTCGTATTAGGATACAGCTCTGCCCCCTGGACGTTTAACTACCAACCAGAAAAAGAGCAAATTTAAACACCAATTGCTCGATTCAGCGTGTGCTACCATAAGCAAGTCTAACCTTTAGGTACAAACACATTTCAGCCAATTATAAAGACGTAATTTTCATCTTTACATGCAGCACAATATTACGAAATGGCAAGAACAAAGTATGCACAGAACAAACATCATCCATTGAACACAGACACAAAACTTGTAGAAGAGGTCAGGAACAACGGCGAACACATTAGGCTATCACATTTGAAAGCACAGGTGAATTTTCCAAGGGCTGTGGTGATTAAAAGCATGAGTTCCATTTTCTAGCTTTCAGCTAAGATCCCACAATTGCCGCTCCCACCCGCCCACGGCACAGGGAACCCGGCTCCCTGCGCCGGAGCGGCATTTGCAGCCGGGCTGTGGAAAGGAAGGGAGGGTGAAACGCACCATGACTCTGCAGCTGGAGTTACTCCAAGCACTTAAATATGGCAAGGAAAAGCCAACAGCTTCATAACGACGTGAAAACCAGCTGCCTGCTCCTTTTGCTGCCTCATGTCCTATGGCAAAGCAGAGCTGAGAGGCGGTTTGTCCTGGGGGAGCGGGGGACACGGAAGGAACAGGCTACGGAGGAGGAGGACGACGACGACGACCTTGGCTGTGTGGCTGGGGCTTGCCTAGGAGGGAGGGGGATATGCAGCAAACAAAACCAAAAGCATCCTCTAGAAGGAAAATGAAATATGTTTTTTCTTTGTGGTTTTCTCTAATCTTCTCCCATATGTTTTCGCGCAATCTTTTTATATCCATGTCTATTATTTCTAGATCTCCTTATCCTACAAACGATGCATGCAAATTTCAACAAAACATATTAAACGTTTAATTTAGCAGCTTTACTATTAAATACTACGCTTCCAAGCTCATCTATAACTATACAAACTCCCCTCTTTCTAAGGACTTCAGATTTCTTAGGAAGAGAAATTAAATCTGGAATTTAAGAGTGTAGAAAAGCTAACAGATTTCTGTTAATTCGTCTGGTGTATCTGCTGTGTTTAGGAACACCAAACAGACCCTGGCCAAGTCCAGCACATTGTTTACTTTTAAAGTTCTGGAGTATGATTAAAACCAGAAATATGAAAATACATAGTTTTCTACAATAAAATAATTTTGATGGCTAGAAACATGCAACCATGCTCTGCAAACAACTTATTATTTAACAAAAGAAAGGCAAAAATAGATTTCCAGTTGAA
Source organism: Chionis minor (assembly GCA_013398295.1). Lineage (NCBI taxonomy): Eukaryota > Metazoa > Chordata > Aves > Charadriiformes > Chionidae > Chionis > Chionis minor. The sequence continues at coordinate 56,231 of VZSF01009053.1, read as the reverse complement.
AACCGAGTGGATTAAAATAGAATTTATAATCTAATAAAGCTGGAATCTAGCCAGGACAACAGGGTTAACATGAACATTCTTTAAAAAGTTGCCAGAAATGTTTTTTGGGGGGGTTTGGTGCTTTTTCTTCATAACTACGAATTATTAAATTTTATAACCTTTTCTTTAGCACTCTCTGAATGGTACAGAGCTTGGACCTTAGTCAAGAGTGGTTTATAGGCCACGTCTCCTTTGCAGTCTCAGAAAGGAGGTACAATGCACAAATGCCTAATGGACTTTTTTTTTTAATTTACATACAAAGAACAAAGGCACACTAATTTAAAAAAATACCATGAATCACAAGCATTGCTTTACCTTCCTGCTAAAAAGTTTCCTGAATAATTCAGAAATCTGAAAGGACAGGTTTTGAAAATATAATAAAAAGCTTTTCAAGAAGACTTATGTAATTAAATGGGTGTCAACAAGAACAGTTTCAGACAAGCCGTATAAAGATCCACTTCTCATCTTACCGGAATGTCACCATTTTTGAGGGGGTGCTGAAGAGGGGCGGGCAGAGGGGAGTATTTACTACTTCATTCATTCAGCTTAAATCCAGGAAAAGCAATGAATAAAATTCACATTTTCTTGTAAACATGTACATACACTTAGTAAGAACCAGCACAAGCTCAGGTCCATTGCCTCTGCAGGACCCCAGCTTTAGTACAACACACTCTAAAATGCCTAAAACGTAGCAGAAATATTACAGAGCAAAGTTTCTTCTTCAAAGCTATTCTTCTTACCAATTCACTATCTCCACGGTTTCCTGAATTGTTTCGGGCTTACCTCATTCAAGTAACAATCCAAACAGCATATGGGATTGCTACATATTAAGTGAGAGCGACCCAATTACGCCTTGCTGGTTGAATGTTTTGTCAAAAACTTCACATAAGTAATGAGTTTTCAGAAATTGAGCAAATACTACTTTAATACATGACAATATCATTCACGGAACCAAAACACTTGAAATTCTCTATGAATGTGTATATACATACATGTGTGTAGACATTGAATACATTACTTATATAAGTAATAATAATGACACACAAAAAACATTTCCCACCCATTTTGTTCTTAATTTTGGAAAAACCCTATAGCACTAGAGTGAAAAAAAAGAGCCCAGCTTGAGTGGCTGCATTTTCTACAGCTCTAAAAATATTCTGTTCCACCTCACCAGTACCCACGGCTAAAAATAGCCACACAATCTTTCTGCAGTAAAATACCTCTTGCTGCCTTGAGAAAAAGCCAGTCTCTAAATTTCCATTCAAGAACAGATACCTTAAAATCTTTACTGAATCTTATGTTATCACACTGTTGAGGCGACAAGGCCTCCTAATGCAACTGCAGCTGACCATCATTCTGCCAATATACTAAGGTTAATCTTTTGCATCTATCATCACCAAGTGCAGCTTATTAAATAGCGAAGGGAATATATTACTTTCCAATACAGAAAGATACTTGGACTAAAATTAAACATGCACTTTATACTGCAATAACTGCCTAAGTTCAGGCCATGAGAAAAGGTATCATTGAATTGGCCCATTGCCAGTGATTTCCAATAATAGCATGTTTATTTCCGGAGGCAAAAATAGTTCTGTTAAATAAGAGTACCAGGACTATAGCAAATTTTTGCTACATGCTGTAAGATAAACAAGAGATGTCTAATCGGTTATTCACTAACCTGATACAGTACATCATTTTGATCAGTTAAATTTGTAAACATATTAACCAGAAAAACCTAAACATTGTAGAAGTTGTCAGCCCAACACATGGATAATTCTTGCTTATCTTCCTCAGATAGGTAAGACACCTCATTTTGTTGCAGCACAGGCATTTTTCTTTTTATTTTAAACAACAGAAGGCACTGTATCAATTTATGTTCAATCCTTTTTCAAGTATCAGTGCGGAAAACTTAATACACTGCCTCCAAGCTAGACCAAAATTACTGCGCCTAGATTAAGGCACAGAAAACGTTTACCTTTTCAAAAAGTAAAATTCAAGACAGGCTTTGAATTACGTTCAACTGCAGCAGAGGCCAGGAAATCCCTAACACAATGCTACACAGACATAACGTAGTTTGCCCAAAACCTCTTGCATCAATCCTGAAGGGGGGTCATTTATACAAGAGGTTTTGGGGGCGAGATCGAACGCCCACGTACGGTATATCGCAATAGCTGTATACGAGCAGAAACCAGGCAGCTCCATGGCAGAGAAATGATGAGAGGATACACCTTAATGGGGGATCTACGACATCTCGGGATGTATCATTAGCCCTTTTAAAACCACCACAATTTATGAAGTTCCTGGGTAATGCAAGTGTTTATACATAAACACTTCCTTTCTATTAACCACAACCTCTCAGCACCAAGCTCCTGCCATCTTCTGGAATCAACCAGCAGCACCTTTTAAGCGACTGCCCACCGCAGCCCTGATTTCCTGCTGCCCGTTAAATTCACTGGCAGCCTGCGGCATCGGGCCCGTCCCAGCCAGAGCCCTCCTCGGAGAGCCCCGCTCTTCCCCGGACGGCGGAGGAGGCTCTCGCTGACGGCCAGAGCCGGGGCAGGTGACGCGGCAGGCGGAGGCCGCCCGAGGCCGAGCAGAAGCGTGGCGTGCCCCCAGCTCACCTCCAGCCCCACCAGAAACCCCGGGTCCCCCCTTCTGCTTCGTCACTCGCTGTGACATCTCGGCCACTTCACTTCAGTCACTTATCACAATGGATGCTGTATAACCTGAACATTTCAAAACACTTCAAAAAAATCTACTTGAAGGGAAGCGTTTTAGTAAACATACAAATCATTCTTTCCTTGACAGCAGTGACCAGCTCTTAACCCACTTCCACAGGTTAAAACTGCACTACACTCACCAATACACTGCATTAATGTTCACCTTCTTCAGCTTAAACCAGATGGAAAACTGAGCTCCTGTTCCGGCCAGACCGCTGCATTTGTCACTCAAGATCATTTTTAGATTCTGTTCCACCTAAGCTTTTAACAGTTAATACTCAGAAGGAACAGGCAGAGCTACGCTGGGGCTGGGAAAGGCAGGGGGTGTAAAGGCATGAAAGGAGCTTATTTGAAATCGTGCCTAAATTTATATATGAAAATAGCCTGGAAATACTCCAAGGGCTACAATTAATTCATAAGTATTACGTATTTTATAACTCCCTATGATACGTTGTATAAACAGAATAGATCAGCTGGAAACTCTGTGCCATTGGCCAGATATTTATATTTGATTATGTTTTTTAATCAGTCATCTATTAGCGCATTTCTGAGCGATGAGGATATCCAAAAACCTATAGTAAGTATTAAGGGACAATTTCATGCCAACCACCAGTGCCAGAACTCTCCACCCTCCCACCCACCCCAGCTCTCCTCTGCCGCTGCCCATCCCGGGCCTGCCCATCTCCAGCGCACGTCCGCGCCATCATTCCACCACAGGGAAGGAACATCGCTGGATCATCCACACTCAAGTCCCTTGATTTCTTTAGACACCTAAATATACGGCCCAGAACTCAACCGCTGCCATCAGGCTTGAAAACTTCAGCTTCTATTCCAAGAGCACCGACCGCAGTTAACACTTCCTATGAGCACCACTAAAAAGCTACGACTGCCACCTCCCTACGCGGGGTATCCTGCTGCTGGTGCGTTTTTACTCTCACCAAGAAAATGGCGAGTTTTAGAGACCTAACAGGAAAGGCAGAAAAGCAGGCTTAAAGTTCATGATTAGATAAGAGTTCCTAGTAAGCTCTCTACCACGATCAGCATAACCCATATCATCTTTTTCTAAAAGCCATCATAAAGGGAGATTAAAGTATTGCTAAAAGATTCCAAGTTACTGAAGACTTCCAAGTCCCAGCAGCATTTCCAACAACTTCAACATCTTGGTTGCAAGAGGAAATCTTAAAAAAAAAAAAAACCACTGCAGTAGCACGGCTTCCTCTCTCATGCTGTGCGAGCACCACTTGGAGGCCTCAGGCTCTCCGAGCACTCGGAAGGGATCCCACCCCAAGCTTACATTGGCTCACCGATTACTAATGGATTACTCACATGCTTTGAGTCAACCACATGGTTTGCCATAATTCCTTCTACTAAAAGCTTTAATTACAGTCATAGAATATCCTGAGTTGGAAGGGACCCACGAGGATCACTGCGCCCAACTCCTTATCAAATTATCAATTACTAAGAGATACCCTAATTTGATCTTGGGAAGCAAAGTTGCTTCCTAGATCCATTCACATGAGAGCAGTAGTGTCTGGAAACATCCACATCCTCTAAGGTCCTGGAATTTGTGTGATCTCAGCTCTACACATGAAGAGATTGAGCAATCGGATGAAGTGAACAGTAATAAATTATACTCCTTTTCTTGTAGCACGACAGCTACCCAGTTGGTTAAAGCTCTCATACTTAAAAAAACCAGACTCTAGACTATGGACTATACATGAACTTGAGGCATACCACACGCAAATACAAGTTGAAGCCAAAAAAAGAAACCTAAATACACTGTAATTCTAGTTGAGCTACAGCAGATGAACAAGGCAGAGCTAATATTTCAGCTTATTCTTGCACAACTGAGAACTGCAGAGCCGGAAGTCGGAAAGCTCAGGCCCAAGTTGAGAATATAGTATTTTGTTGAACTTCCTCCCACAAAGTACATTTAAAAAAAAAAAACAAAAACACCAAACTCAGAAGACAGTAAAGCGTGACTTTCATATAAACCATGATACCAATTGCAGAGCACCAGATCAGCTTGCTGGTATATGAAAGGGAGAAGTACTTGCCAAACAAAACTTTTACAGTTTCCAGCCTAGATTTCTAAGTGCACTGAATTGTTTAATTGTTTAATAGCCGTACCTTGAACTACAGTCACCCGAAAGTTTTTAGTCGCATTAGTTGCCAGACCTGTCTTCAAGAACACAGAATGTGCAAGTAACCACGATCAATCACAAGTCAAAAAGAAAATTTCAAGGTAAATGCAAATCAGAAGCACCAACACCGGTTAGTAAGCACATAATTCTTGAGGGCAGGCACCACGGGGGAAATTCTGCTTATTGGAGAAACCTTCTTATTAGAATCCCCAAAGTAAGGAATTAAACTAAGGCCTAAGCAAATCACGACAAGCCTCGGTAGAGCCACTGGAAGCTCCTTTCACCGATGGAGCCAGTACCTGCAGTCTGGCAGGCGGCGCACAGCGCTTCCTGTCCTGATACTCTTGACTTCCCAAAACAACTCCTGTTTGTCTCCTCCTTCCACCAGGAGGGCGAGACCTGTAGGTAAAAATCCTGATTTCCACAGTTCAGATTCGCGTTTCACTGTTGTGTTCCACATCGCTTAAGCCTGAAGCGCAGCAAATAAATCGCAGGGTGATCACCTGTACGCCATTTGGAGAGCTTTAAAGAGAGTAGCACAGTCCACAGCCTCTTTAATCCCTTACGTTGAAAAGAAAAGGTTAATTTCCTTACTTACAGGTAAGTAAAGACCCATAACCTAGTTAAAATGGTTTTTGGAACAACTACACAGCTAAAGCAATTAGGAATGACATACGCTATAACAAGAAGCATTTTTAAGATGTTGTTTAACTATCTAATGTCCCTTCCATAACAATCTGGCAGAATTTTGGTACTCATTACTCATAGTAAACACATTTCACCACACAAAAGAGATCTTATCTGTGAGTTAGAAGCTACTTTTAGAAAATTGGTTCCATGCTTAAAAAACAACCAATTAGCAGTGTCTGTACACTGGAGGCTGAAAACAGGGAAAAAATGAAATGAAAGCTGCAGCTTCACTTGAGAAACTAACAACCAAAATTGTCCTAGTCAAAGGAGGTCCTATTCAAAAAACAACAGAGAAGTCACAATAATAAAGCAACTTTCAAAGATTCCATCAAGGCCAAACTGGACAGCTTTTCCTCAGAAAAACCCCAGTCATATAATCACAACAAATCATGGTTAACCATGGGGCAGAAGCGCCCAGACGTCTCACTAGCACTGCCAGAGCTCAGCGTACGGACTCATGCACCCACATACATTTGCCGAATATAGAGCGTTCCTAAGTCGGCTTCTACACAAACCCAGCCAAGATGGACGCTTTCTCAATTTTGCCTGAGGATGACTAATAAAATATGGATCAAATTCGACAGCTCCACTGAACATGGACAGATATCTCTTCGTCTCAGATAAACAAGCCCACTGACAGTTTTCTTGGGAGCGAAGAAAAAGCTGTCATCCCCTGACAGCACAGCCAGCGTAACCACGACTGTCAGCATTAGCCACACGGCTCAAAGAGCTACGCGGGATCATGTACTCGAAACATTGGGAAGGAGGTGGGAGACTCCGCTACCTGAGCGGGGTGACAGCAGGAGGAGAGTCCCACCGTCAGCGGGGCCCAGCTGCTATTTTCAGTTCTTCAAACGCGAGCGGGCTGAGGTATCGTCGGCCGAGCGTATGAGTTCAACTAGCCAGGCCAGTCTGCGCCTCTGCGAGCGCCCTGCTCACTGCCGCAAGTTGTACGGGCTGCTGTAAGCCAGGGAAAATTGGGAAAAAAAGTTAGCCAACAGCCTTCTAACCTCAGCTTGTCGCACACGCTGCAGCCAGCCACGCTCAAGGGAAGCCCCTCAATAGCTGGTGGTGGGGAGGGTGAGATGGATAAAGCACCGCATTTCCCCCTTGCCATGGGTCCAGCCCAGCGAGCAGCCAGCATGGAGGTTTTAATCACAGTTCAGAGCTCCATTTTAAGGAAGCGAGTGTAAGAAGGTAACATCCATTTCCTCCTTTTGTTCTTGACATTAAAAATAATAGTTAGCAAATTTAATTTCCTTATCTGTTATTCACATTAGCTTGTGTACTACCCACCTACGTAAAATATTTGGGTACAGAATGCATGTTCAAGTGCCTTGCAGTGCAACTCCCTTCCCCAAGGCTTCGTCAAATTATTGTTTTTCAAATTAATAATCACGTCTTGATGGGACAGAAGACTACTACGGCAAAACTTCCAAGCAATTTCACCTTGACTTGGGAAAGACCAGGGAGAATCACATCCAAAGATGTGTTTTGCCCAGCTTTTACATAATGACTATCATTTCAGAAGAACCTAAAGATCGTCAAATCATTCTCTCTCTCTCTCACACGCATAGTTGGTTTTGAGGTTTTTTTTATTCCAGTAGGTTCCATTTTAAGCAGGGAGATAATTATTCAAAACCCCACATCATGTCATCAGTTTGTTCTTGTGGTGGAGGGAAACACAGTAAATTCAAAAGTTTCTTATTCTTACCCCATAAGGAATCTGACAGGAAAAAGCAAGCAGGAGATGCTGAAACGCTGGCCAAATGCCAAGGAGAAGTTCTGAGTGTTTGTAATACGCATCTGCCATTTGAAAACAAACCCAGGCAACCTAGAAATTTGACATTTGAGGAAACTCACATTGTTTGCAGCAGCAAGAACGATGCCCAAACCATTTGGGGCACATATTCAACAAATTATTTAAGACTGGTTTTAGTTAGGAGTATCAGTAAGTGTATAAATGGAGAAAAATCGTAAGTCAGCTCTATACTTACATTTAAAACTCCTAAGCTGTATGCACATTTGCTCCAATTTGTTTTGAAAACATATAAAGCTGCCTATCACTGGTTATTAATCCATTTTTTCATTAACATATGTATATTTATTAGTCTAAAATTACCTTCATGACATTTAGAGGTAGCAGTTTTACAATATGTAGCAACATTAACTTCCACTACAAAAGGAAACGACCATTTCTCACGTGCACGGACACTGACGTGCTCTCTTCCCCCAAAAGCACAAGAAAAAAAGCTTCTTAATATTATGCTTCAGACAAACAGAAAGACACCATAGGATGCACATGAAAAACAAAAACCTCAAACATACCCTTAAGTTAACTGAAAGGGCGGAGATCACTTAAAAAGGTATCTGGTTGGCATTTCACCCGCTTACATTTTCTTACCCCGACACTGAGTCCACAAACGGAGGAAAAATATCCTATTGTATATAAACTCCTCAAGCAATAGGACATGACAGAGCATGAATTACGATCTCTCCATTTGGGGCCAGTTTGTCAGACATGGAGCTGACAGCAAAGTGTTCTTACCCTATCTAGGAATGAATGCATACTGTAATTCTTGCGCTGGAATGTTTTATTGAAATTATAGCATTATTTTTAAGTATTTATAATGTAAAAGTGATGAGACACATACTGAGTACCTAATTATCCCAGACCACCAGCATTGCCTGGAATGCTTATCAATCAATTAGGTTTTAGATTAAAGCTAAATAGATGCAGTATACCTCTTAAAAGAATACCTGAACCAGCAGATGAGATTATCAAAAGCTATCTGTTTTTCCCCCAACGTCTCAGTCGTAACGGTTAAAACAAAAAATTTGCAAACAACTGTTCAACATACTTCAGAAGTCTGCAGACCACCATCACCCCTCACACTATCAGGCCTCCTGCATCCCTGCAGCTGTGCAGACTGCTAATGTAAAGTACCTGCTCATTTTTGTTTACAAGGGATCTCTTTTGCAAAGGACAGTTTTTTCCGTTCACCCACCATCTCCCTGTATCTACTCTCACAAATCTCCTCCTCCTCCCACCAGCTATTCTCACAGTGAAATCTCTTCCGGGGTTTCAAGACGGCGGAAGGTTCCAATGTGCAAGGAACCCCTCCAGAAATCAACGGGACTATTGTATTTAACCAGTATTTAAGAATGTTAAAAGTTAACCACGCTGTTAAGTGCTATGTGGAGTCAGAGCCAGAAAAATCACACATTGTCATATAAAGCTCTGTAAGCATCAGATTATTCTCAGCAGCTACACAAGTGATTTATACCTTAATCAGTTAGTTTAAAGAAAAGTAGTCACAATGGCAAAGAAGAACCTAAGTCCTCCCAAACTCAGACGTTCAGGCTGTAATGGATCACAGCAAATACCTAGCCTGGCATTCTTTCCCAGCACCGATGAGAAGACTTTGTGAGCTTGATGGATTCAGGGGTATTTTTGTTTCGGTTTTTTTTAAAACTAATTAGACTCTATGGTTTATAAGAACTACTGAAAGCAGACAGGTTTATTTTCCTTTTTCTAAGGTTTAGTTTGCTTCTTGTCAAACTCACCCCCTTAAATATAACGGATCTTTGAACCATATTTAGTGGCTCAGCTAAAGCAACTAATGAGTGTTACGTAAGATGTGTCTCCATGTCGAACAATCTGTTCCAAAAGTTACCAAAAATAGTAATTCTCTAAACACTGGTGTGATGCAGTATTTAACTAGTTACTGCATTAGCAGCTGAATTCATCCATTACTATTGAAGGGAAAAAAAAAAAACCCAGCTTAAAATATTATTACAACATTTGCATCCTTACCTAGGCTGGTAGGTTTTATCAGCTCATCCAACAAGTCATAAAAAGGTAATTTCTGAAGTTTTATGTCGGGATGGACAGGGTGGAGCGCAGACGTGAGATGGGGGAGTTCCAGTTCATGTTTAGGTCCCAGAAGCGAAACAGGAAGCAATGGTGACGTGGCAGGGTGGCCATCATAACCGAGCTGTGGAATGGTAGACGGAGACAAAGCTGCTGGCATGGAGCTCGAGTGTACGCTGGGGATAGATAAGTCTGCAGGTGTCATGATTTTCTGAGGGAACCTTCGCCTATAGAGTTCTTTGATTTTCATTTGTACAGCGGGACTGCAGCCAGCCTTTAACAAATGCAGTGCTTTTGTGAGAAGTTCGTGTTTTCGTCCGTGCTTGTTCCTCCCTGCGTAACCCAGAAGTACTTGCAGTTCAGAAACTCTAAGGCTCATAACCATTTGCTTAAAAGAAACAAAACAAAAAATTAGTATTCAAGTTACATCATCTTAAACACTAACATTAGAATGTGGCTTAATCCCATTAAGCATACAGTTTTTAAAGGCACACCACCACTGCGCTTCCCCCTCCGATTATCTGAAATATAATGCAAAACAGGACTTGTTCACAGACAGATATTATCTACTTAGAGAGTCTGTAATGAGCAATTTTTAAAGGGATTTCCATTTGCCATACAAAATTCACTACAGCAACGCTGGGGGAAAAACCTGAGAAAAGGACAAGTCGCCAGTACAAGACAATACTTGTAAATATAATTATTTTCTAATCGCTGCTTTGCTAGCGTCTATAATGTTAACAGTATTTTTTTTTTTACATCCAACTAGACGCATTAAAAAAAAAATCATACATTGACAATATTCAAGTTTCCAGTACTTGCACTTAAAAACTATGCCAGTCCTTAACTCTGGAACACTACTTCACTTGCAAGTCCCTCCCTCACCGTCTGCCGAACAGCGTAACTAATCCACACAGGTTCAAAGCAAAGGAGATAAATGACTGATGTTAAAAAAGAGAGAGAGAAATTATAATCTTGTGCACAGCCCCATACGATCATCACCAAGTTAAAGAAAACTTTCTCCAATTCCATTTCCTTACTTCTCCCATCAAAGCTGAATGTTCTGTTTTGCATGGAAGAGTTGAGCTTTGCCTTCTATTAATTAGAATCTCAATTTACAGTCTTTTACTGTCTCCCAATACGGTCTAATGAATCAAACTGCTAAGATTTGTAAACTGTTTCACTTCTTCAGGAACCGAGAAAAACACTGCACGAAGTACTTCCCCATCAGTCAAGCAGGAGCCAAAAAGTCAACCTACAAACCTAGTTTCTATTTGAACTTCTTTTAGTGCTTGACATGGGCTTGTTTGCCATCACAAGCCCTGTGACACCAGCTGAAATAATATTCCTGCAGAATTTTGGATTCCCCAGCAAATCACAAGAAAGTACAATGCCACAACCACATATCTGGATCTGCTGCATGAAACCACTAAATACCCTGAATATTCTGTAGTCAACTCCAACAGATCAAAACCAAAGTAATACTTGAAGTACATACTCGGGACTAAAACAGCTAATTCCGCATATCAGGGTTCTGCAATTTCCCAGCAACTGGAGACTGAATAACCAAACTGGCACTTGAATTTACAAAGAATCTTTAAAATAGAGTACCAATACTCTCATCCTCTCTAGTTCTTCAAACTGTGCGAAATAATCAGACACACACATTACCCAAGTTATTTTTACGTTAGTTCTTAAACCTAAAGTGCAAAGTTCTTAAACCTAAATATTAGAAAGTACACTATCCCTAGCTTTAGCGAAACCGGCCCGAACCTTCTATTAATTCCTCAAACCTCCAGCACCTGCAGGAGATCTTCAATGCACAGGTGCCCACAAAAGGTATTTCCCTATACTGAACAGATCATGTTATTTAAAAGCCCTAAATGAGATGACTCATGTATTTAACAAGGTATGCACCCAGATAGACATAACTACATTTGCCATAAAATTTCTGCTCTGTTGAACCACACCAACGGAACTGAAGAACCTTGCTGCAAGTCTTCGACAAACCTTGCTGCAGACTACCACAAACGCTTCAGATAAAACAGGAGATTTCTGGCATATTTTTCTGTGAATACCCTGAGAACCTACTTCGCACTTTCAACTATGAGACTGTCATGGAGCTACTAATGAGAATAGACAAGGTACTTTGTATGAAACAGAGATGTCTTAAAAGAATAAGGCATTTCAGATACAATCCCAAGTGTTGACAGCTGAAAAGAAAGTGAAACAAACACATTTGCAACATGGAAAAAGCACTATTTATAATGCTTTACAAACATTTCTGCAACAGAATGAGTAGTTACAGCTGACGAGTTTAATGCCTGCCACCATCACCATTATAAGTCACTTCCTGAACAGCCAGAACCTCTCAGAGCTTCACTCTGTTCTTGCTTCGTAATAAACTTACAGACCTAGCCTGCAAAAAAACCACAGAGGATTAAGAAATAAATGAGCTAACAGGAAGGTTCTGCTACCTGTTGCGTATTTTCCATGTTTTGAAGGTATCAGCTGGTTAGAAATAAGCACACAGAAAGCGGGGTCCATCCAAAACCTAGAAAATCCCCCAGATCTTCCCCACCCTGGCGCATTCCTGACACAGGAGGACAAGGACAATTTGATTTGCAGCGTTAAGGGCACCAACAGGTACATCGATTAAAAACGCAGTCACGGTAGAAACAGCAATAAAGGTTTGTGGGTTTATTACAGTTTCATACTTCACTGAGAAACCTTTCTTCCACAAACAAAGAGAGGCAATGCCTTAGAATAACCCCCCCCACACACACACACACACACAATCCATAGGTTTTGCCAGCGGATCGCGTCAGTCAGTGGCCCGGGGAAGCGGAGCCCGACAGACAGCCGTGCTGGCACAAGTCTCTCGCGTCGCTGCAATCTGAACATGAAAATTCCTCTCCCCTCCTCCAACGCAGTTGTGTTTTATTTGAGGACACAACCCAGCTCTACCAGCAGAAGCGCCGCTGCCCCTCCAAGCACTACCCATGCTGCGAGCCCTTGGCCCACGCCACACCAGTACCCTAATCTTAGAACAGGCAGGATAATTATAGCGGGGAAACAAACCAAGTGCCGTCAAACACAAAAAGTAAATACACAAAAAACCTGCAATTTATAATTTTTTTCTTCCTGTCACATCTCACCTCGTCACAATTCCAAGCCCTTGCTGCCTCAGTTCCACCAGCAAAGCTGAAGGGCAAAGACACAAAGCCTTCTGCTTCAGGAAATCTTGCTTTTTATCCTGTTGCCTGAAGTAGCATAGTGAGAAGATCACTCGCAGCAGTAGAGCTGCATCTGCAGCAACCTACCAAACCCACCACAAAGAGTCTCTCTCCCAACTACATCAAATACACACAACGCAAATAACCAACCCTACGTCTGGCTTTTTATCAGAATTGGCAAAATGTTTGGTTTTTTCCCCCAAAATAACAAAACACAAGGGAAAAAAACCCACAGTCAACCAATAAAAAAAAAGGGTACACGCAGCTACCAAGGACAGACTGGAGGACAGCCTGCAAACTGCACTTACAGATAACTCGGTGTTTAGCTGTGTGTTTGAGTACAGGTAAATACATGTTCCTCCAAACAGCACACAAGAAATTGATGCTATTTAGCTAACAAAAGGCTGAGCGACTTGCCCCTTGCCTAACTTTGGCATGGGAAGCACAGCGAGCTGACCGCAAGCCAGTTCCAGGTACAAGAAATTCTGATGATGCTGCGCATTTTGGCACCTGTTGTATCTAGGCAATACCTAAAATTCAAAGAGAGGGCGAGGACAGTAGAAAAATTGTCCAAAGTGCAAAAGGGTAAGACAAGCTTCACAGAAACTCGATGTATCTCAGTTTAACAGATAATATTTCTATTTTGACTCATTGCATAGACTTTCACAGAGTTTAGAAGGTAACTCTAATCTATAAACACACGCATCTGACATTTCCTGCTTGACAACACAACACAAACACCCGTTCCTCCGCAAAAGCTGCATTAGTCATGGGGATTGCCTGGCTTATACACACCCCCCGTCAGCCCACGTCCCCTCACCCAGGCCTGGTGACCACAGTCCATCCTTCCCAAAGCTACCAGGGCATTTCCCTGCCTTAAGACAAGTCACCTAATTGCATGCGTTGGGCAGGAGGTCCATAGAAGCAAAAGGCCAGTTTAATTTTCCCACCTCCCAGTTGCTCATTTCCCAATCTGTGCCACTTTTCTCTTGCCAGATTGTGTGAACTCGAGCATTTGATGCAGTGCACGCTGCAGCCACGTGAGCGGGCGCATCCCCCTGTTTCTGCGTGTTGAGGAAACACTCTCAAGCAACTCATCTGGAAACAAGGCTATTTCCAGCTCCACACCTACTTCAGATAACCAATAAGGTTTGGAAGAAAATAGCTTAGGGATGCAAAAGCAATCCATGGGCGGCATCCTACATCATCCACCTACTTCTCTCCTGTGACTATCAACAGGAAAGGATGTTCTGCCGGCAGCTTGCTCCTTCAAAAAGGTTGTTACGCTTACTTAAAAGCTAACAGAAATGGAAATTGTTTAAGTCCCCCAAACCAAAAATGGCATGTAGATGCTTAGGAGGTAAGGAGGAACAAGCGTTTTCTCCCAGACATCCACAAAAGGACTTTGAAATTAAAAGCATCAGGCTGCTCAGTACATACTGCAACATCAATGCGTGTTTTGCAGCTCCTGACTCACTAAGTTCTCTCAATAAACAAGCACGTCTGGTTGGAGAAACATGTCCACGCCACACAACAGGACCGTTTTGCTTTGTGAATGCTGTTTGGGCAATTCAGAGTAAATATATTTTACCAGGAACCTTAACTTTTAACAGAGCAGCCAACATTATGAGTCATTTACTTTGATTTCTCTCCGCAAACAAAAAAGCAGAGATAAATCTTTATTTTTAAAGAATGGTTTTCCACACAAGCCCAGTCATTTTACCCATCAAGGAAAGATGCCCAGGCTGGGCAGCTTCTCTGGCAAAGGAAGTCCAATTGTTAGCACAGGTGAATAGGTCAGACCAAAGAAAACTGCTTTCCAGAACTGGATTTTTGTCTCACTGATCCATGAAGGTTGGGAATTAAGTTTAAAAATAAATAAAATCTAAGCGTTAGTGCCTCTGGATAAGAAATTCCTTTGATAACCCTGTGTGGCTGGTCTCACTGGCACACGATTCAGAGAACTGCAACTAAAAAGACAAGTGGACTCAGGCAGACAACATAATTTCTAGACTGGAAAAATACATGGGGGCTAAAACACTGGTTTGAAATGCAGGAAGACGAGCTGTAAGTCCTGCTGCTCAAGAAAAGATCAGATACAGATTATCTGCTGAGATCCAACACCACAGACGGTGAGCCTTCATCTTCATTTCCCATTTTTTGAAGGGAGGGACTTGCTTGAGAGGTAAAAGCCAGGCAGCAGTCATTTTTTTTTTTTTTAAATTGAGCAGTGTCCATAGGAAAGCATGAAGGAAAACACTGAAAATTTATCAGAAATACCAGCACCACAACATACTGTCTTCAAAGCAGCATACTCATCCATCAGCGGCAGGATTAACAGTCCCAACAATTTGATGAATGCTTTCTAGAAAGGGTATTTCTACATCTCCAGTAATCAGCCCCGGGATCTATCTGGAGAATTTAACAAGTTATTTCCGGATGTTTATGATAACTAGAAGCTGTGAATAAGCTCCAAAACACATTCAAAAGATTTGCCAGCACAACAAGAAGCATTTGGCTAAGCACCACACCACACTTTGTGCCTAAAGCTATACAACAGGTCCTCCACCATTCTCTAACCATTAACACGAAAGTTAAAGGGGGGAAAAAAAGAAAAGGAAAAAAAAAATCACCTCAAACACTAGGCAGAAGATGGGAGCACAGAAGTAGTAAAAGAAGAAACTAAAAAAAGCATACCGAACGGGAGGTCACCTATTTATAATCGGCAATTTAAGATAGTGACAGTAAATTTCTTCTGTTATTAGAAACAGTGATCGCAATAGTTTACTAACAGTCTCTGAAATTAAGAATCATTATCACAGAAGAGGGCAAGCACAAGAAGTCACCTTGAAGTTGACGTGTAAGAGAGAAAACCCTTCTGACTACACCCCGTACTCTTTTGAAGGCTGCAGCAAAGGAGCCTCCACACTGACACCCCGCACAGCACCATCGGCTCCAGGGGGATCCGCTCCGGCTGCAGTTTGCAGTAACGGCGTGGACACGGTCACACTGGCAAAGCTCTAACGCTGTTTTCAAGGACAACACAACCGAGAAGTTTCCCCCTTATGAAACAAGGAAGCTACCATTCAAGGAATTCCACAATGTACTTCCAAAAGACAATTTAAAAAAAAAAATCAAACCAAAATTGTTCTTTTTTCTTAAAAAAAAAAGCAGCGATTAGGAAGCATTAGATTAGTATGAAAATGGATTTGAATTAATCTCAGTATGCCTCCGACACCCAGCTGTAAAAATACAGGAGAGTTCCTGCATGCTCTGAACAGCCTCTTAAACCCCAGATATAAATCTTTGGGGGAAGAAAGCCATACCCGAGCTACGGGAGCTCTCTGCAGTTACAGACTAAACTCTCAGGTTCTTAGACATTGAGGATTTGTGAAAATGGGAGATCCTGAAGGTAAAAATGTTCCCATCTTTTATGAAGGCACAGTGCCTAGTCCTAAATTCTATCCACAAGACTCACACAAGGAAGCTATCAAGGCTAAACTATAAAAATTGAAATCAGTCTACCGAAAATCTGCAAGAGGGAGTGAAACAACCAATTCATGGAAGCTCAAGCGCCTCGATGACAGGCCGTAACTTCCTGCGTTTGTCTAATGCAACCAAAACACTCAAAGGTTGAAGTCACCGTAATTTAAAATGGAGGGGAGGCAAAGGCACAGAAGAACGGTCATAAATATGCAATATACTACAACATTTAAAGAGGCTTTTGTTTTTCATAATGAAAACCTCAGCTGTCTCCTAGTGCAGTACGTACAACATTCTGGCGAGTAGCGCAGCACTGAAATAATAGATACAGACCAATGTCAGGCACAAATATTATTTGCCTTTAGTTATACGCACAAGGAGATATTTCTTAATCAAAGAAACCTTATATTTACACAGTGTATCGGTGCTCAATATTGCACAACTGTAAGACCAAATCTATGCATTCATCTAGCTGGCAGTAAAAATAGATTTTAATCCATTAAAAACGCATCAACAAAATGACATCCATATACTGTAAATGCTAAAAATAGCCTGAACCGACCTACTGTTGGTGTCTCCATAGATGTGGGCTTCCTTAAGGTCAAACACTGTATTCACGATTTTCACCAGGTAACATTTCTCCCCATGCTAACAGGGAAAGTCCACTCTAAAGCTTAAGCCATCAGGCGTTATTTACTTTAGCATGCCCACAAACAAAGTATTTCCCTGGGAATGACATGGTTCATGGAATCACAGAATCCCTTGGGTTGGAAGAGACCTTCAAGATCATCGAGTCCAACCATAAACCTACGCTGCCAAAGCCACCCCTAACCCATGTCCCTCAGCACCACGTCTGCCCGGCTTTTAAATACCTCCAGGGACGGCGATTCCACCACCTCCCTGGGCAGCCTGTGCCAATGCTTGAGAACCCTTTGGGTAATGAAGTTTTTCCTAATCTCCAACCTAAACCTCCCCTGGCACAACTTGAGACCATTTCCTCTTGTCCTATCGCTTGTTACTTGGCAGAAGAGATTGACCCCACCTCGCTATACTGGCTGCATTATCTGTTAATATAAACATCACGGCCCTTGAACAAACCTACCCAGATGATGAACCTGAGACTCAAGCACCTGCTAACACCTGGAATCTCTGGCAGTGAAGAGATCATCCAGAAACCACAGCCGTTCCGCGAACAGGGCTGCTGGACAGGAGGTTCTGCCACCTCCTACTGCCACCCCGCTGCATTCAGGTCCCGTAACAACTTACCAAATGTACCACAACCACTTAGCTCTTCATTCCACACATCAAATGGCACAAGGAACATTTTTCTTACCTGCTTTTGACAAACATTGCTTGCTTGTATCTGTCGTGCTGGAAAAACGCTCAAATTTAGTAAGTTTTAGTAAGGTCAGAGCACTACAGTGTCATGCACAAACACTACTAAATCCAAGCTCTCCTTCCAGCCCCACAGTTCAGAGACCTCCATCTAATCCACTACCAACTTCTTAGAGATGTCTGCCGCTTACTGGAGACACGAAAACCCACAGCGATAAAAGTAACAAAATTCACTGAAGAGTAAAAGGAAATTGCAGAATAAAACAGTAAGACAGCTCTAGCCCCAGTGAACTGGCTGCTTGTAACAACAGGCAGGCAGAGTTTGGAATTTTTAATATAATCCCCATGTGTTAAAAGTTGTCTTAAGTTTTTTGCAGATGCCTGTGGTATTTTGCTATGCTATCATATAAATGAAATATCCAGCGAATTAGCGTAGGTGATTGCCCCTCTAGACCTCCACTGCACCTCTTTTCCTAGAGGTTTTTTCCTCAGAGAGAGACTCGGCAGAACAGTCTCAAAACGCCACTTCAGCGCTTAAACACTTACATCTGTGGGATTTTTAATTTTTTTTTTTTTTTCATACGATGGCTTGCAAACCACATTGTGTCCTGCCCTGCCTCCCCGGCTGCACATTAACGCTGCCGGAGCGGGGAAGTTGGGTGGGCAGCTGGGGCAGGGACTTGCTCAAACTGTAAAAGCTAGACTTGTTGGAGAAAGTCTGCCGAGACTATAATCATGTCTAAATTGTATTTGATTTAAAGTAACTCACGTTTTACCTTAATCCGTAACAAAAGTCTTACCGTTCTCAGGAGATTTTATTCACTAGGTGAACTATATTATTACTTTTGGTATTAAATAAGGTTGCTGACACAGTAGTAATCTTCATTTCTGTTCTTGAAGAATCCCGTTTTTTTCCAGCCACACTCAAACTTAATTGTCCCTTGTGTATTTATCTTTGCAGATGGGAATTATTTTTACAGAGTTATGCGCTAGCGGGATTTTCATGACAAGTAATCGCAGAAATGCTAGTTTAGACAATCTCTGGATGCAAAACAGTGTACCTCTCTGAAGACAAACAGCTTACACCTAAGGCTAATAATGAAGACAATTATTTTCAGCTATTTGGGAGAGGGTCATTGCCAGACAAATTTACTTTTTATTAAGAATGTTCTTATCCTTAACTAAGCCTTTCATCTGGCTGACAGAAGAGCTAATTCCTATGCAATAAGCTTCAGCAGAGCCCAAGCCAGCCGCAGACACAGCTGTCCAAAGAGCTTGCTCAACACAGTATGTCCTATTATAATCTCTCCAACAAGTAACACAAAAGGTCTACATCGGTATCCTCAAAATACAACAACTTATACAGCATTCAATAATAGTCTGAAAGATTGTCTCTTTGTATAAAAAAGAAAAAAAAAATTAGGAGCAAGAATTCTCAGCTTCTGGAAGCCATACAGGAGGTCACACACAGATTTATTCCCCCTCCCCCCATGATTTTCAAGAAGAAACCAGACACATTTTAAAATATGCCATTAAAACACAAAACAATGGTTACACAAACTATTTCACTCATTTGGGACTTACAGATAGGGAGTCTACTAAATGAGAATGCTTTGAGTTGTTATTTTTCAGCAGAACACTAGCGAATGAAGCTCTAGTTACTTTCTAAATATCTAAAATACCTGCATGAAGGACATGTAGCTTTTGGAAGTCAATTTCGGAGGAAAGCTGGAGAAGAATGTACCTGGAATTCAATGAATGTACTCACATTGCAACATGGATAAAGAGGCAGCTTCCGTGAGCAGAGCTTACAGAACCTCTTACTAGCAAGACATACAACTATTAAGACCCACATTCCTACGTTCAGTGTTGATGTCAGCTTGCAACAGTTATTTACATCTCTGCTGCATCAACAGACATTATTTCTTCATATGTGTTAGTGAACCTAAGCATCACTCGATTAAAACAAATTATTGCCATGACAGACCTATGTTTTCCTCCAAGATTTTACAAAACCCCTTCGTTTCTGTACATCACAGAACTGCAATGTGATCTGTTGCCCTACATGCCGTAAGTTACCAACAAATGCCAAAGAGTTAGTTGTCCATGACAAACAAACAAACTTTTGCTATTTAATTAGCTTCCAATGAGATAACACTTCGGGATATGCAATTATACAGTCAAATATATACAAAACACTTCTAGATAATCTATCAACTTTTTTCCCCTCATTTGTCCCATTTTCTAGGATGCAGCACAGGAGACAGACTACATCATCACTGACTATTATTCTGGAATCTCAAAAAGTTTTAATTAACAATCATATTAAATTTGGATACTGACTTGCCAAGTACGGAACAGCAGGCTGAAGCCAGCATATAATTGAATCTCATTTCCCTTAAAAGTAACCAAGTGCTATGTTAATACCCTGAAAGACAGAAAACGAGAAGACCGGAATTATCTGTTCACAATTCTCACTTTACCAAAAAAAAAAAAAAAAAAAAATAAAAAAAAANTAAAGCCAAAATGGCATGTGATAAAATGAGTGTTTTCTTTTAGACTTTGAAGCAACCCTTCTCACCAAGTTCCAGTCTGAGAAACGTCTTCCCAGGCTTTGTGAATTACACCTCAGAAGAGCGATTCTGAGGCGCTGAGCTCCATCACGCCAGCAGGATCCGTGCACGGAGGAAAGGACAGCAACAACCCGTAACTCGGGGCCGCAGCTGCCACCGGCCTCGCCACCGGCTGCCACCTACCAACAGCACCTCCTTCGTACACCGTCCCACAAGATGCACGAGAATAGTAGTGCTTTTATCGGTAACCACAGGAATATAAAAAGCCTGCAGCAATAGTTAATAACATCTAGAACAAAGACTGGGGAGGAAGGAAAGGCGGAAGGAAGGGAGAAGAACAGGAAAATTAAGAGATCAGATGAAACATCAGGTATGGGAAGTACTCAAAAATTCAGCATTAAAAGATTTCCCTTTCCAAAGGAAGAAACGGAACACAAATGAAATAAACCCGCTGACAACAAATACCTATGAAATACGCTGGCCAAATACCCTATTTCCTTCTAATACTGGTCCACCAAGAATAATAATTTATTACTACTAACAATTAGTCTTAATTGTTGTCGCAGAAATAAGCAATGGAGCCAAAAGTTCCTACTGTGTCAATAAGCTGTAAACAAATATTCCAACAAGCAATCATAGAAGCATTCCAACAAGCATCCGTATAGTCTTTTTTTAAAAACAAAATAAAAGTTAGTCATTCTGCACATAATTTATTTCATAAGGTCTTCAAATTCATGTATAGAAATTACAGAAGGAAGCCAAACCACACACTTCTTTTTAAGTAGTCATACAGCAGTAAGTCATCAAGATGAATTAAAAGCTTGAACAACACTAAGAAATTTTCCTTTTCCATTACAGTTTCTCAGGGTACCAGGCAGGATGCACCACACAAATTGAGTATCTTCTCACCAGTTCTGCAGAGAACATGCTGCCTAACACAGCACAAAACCGAGGGAAGCCCCCAGTTCCACACATCAACACCCTCATAGTACGGATTATCCTAAACTGGCCTCTATTTGATGAGGTATTGATTTCAAGCGTGTTCTAGTCAAGCTCTTAAAAATCATGCCTTTAGTGCAGTTTTTCTAAGTCGTCACACAGTGCAGGCAAGACAAACATTTTCTCTGCTCAAGGCTTCCTCCTCTTTCAGGAGGAGACATCCATTCTCTTGCCTTTCCTCCCTGGGGATGCTGGTCGATATTTGGATGAAGATAAGCCAGCAGGGTGTCCAGGTGGCCAACAGCATCCTGGCCTGTATCAGCAATGGTGTGGCCAGCAGGACTAGGGAAATTATCATTCCCCCTGTACTGGGCACTGGTGAGGCCCCACCTCCAATACCGGGTTCAGTTTTGGGCCCCTCACAACAAGACAGACATGGAGGTGCTGGAGCGTGTCCAGAGAAGGGCAGCGGAGCTGGTGAGGGGGCTGGAGCACAAGTCTCCTGAGGAGCGGCTGAGGGACCTGGGGATGTTCTGCCTGGAGAAGAGGAGGCTGAGGGGAGACCTTCTCACTCTCTGCAACTGCCTGAGAGGAGGGGGTACCCAGGGACGGTTGGTCTCTTCTCCCAAGGAACAGGCAATAGGACGAGAGGAAAAGGCCTCAAGTTGCCCCAGGAGAAGTTTAGACTGGATATCGGGAAAAATTTCTTCACTGAAAGGGTTATCGAGCACTGTAACAGGCTGCCCAGGGCAGTGGTAGAATCACCATCCCTGGAGGCATTTAGAAGACAGGCAGATGTGGTGCTGAGGGACATGGTCTAGGTTTTGGCCACGTTAGGTTGATGGTTGGACTCGATTTTGAAGGTCCCTTCCAACCTAGGTGATTCTACTTATTCCTGAAACACTTGATCCATGTTCTCACTCTGCTTGCTTAGTTCTAGTCCTTCCTAGAAAAACCTTGTCCTAGCTGTTTGCTTGGGACCAAAACAGAACTAACAGTCCTTTCTCTGTTCCTTAGCTACTGAATATTTTCTTGTTTAAGCATCACCATTTATCTGGGAGCCACTTCTCTGCTTCCCATACTTTATCTATCAATAGCGCAGTGGCCATAAACAAAGGGATGTGAGAGGCAAGGGCTGATGGAAAGTAACACTTCTTATTATATTCAGAGAATGAACTTGCACATCTGAAATGTTTTTCAGCCAAATCACTTGGTCTAAGAAGAATTACTACCCTGTTACATTTTATAGAAGTATCTGCCTGTGAACTAACAGGTTCAGGTTTTCAGGCACCAACCTAAAAGCACGACCAAAACATAACATTCACATGTTTACATTCCTCTGCTAGTCCATGACCCCTTCCATCAAGTTAAGAGATAACTGTATACAAAATTCAAAGTTACAAAACACCAAGTAGACACAAGGGGAGGGAGATGTAAATTTCTCATGTGATTTTCTCATTACATAGCTGGTGGCTCAGGAGAGGAACTTGGGCATCCCTGCACACAGCTCTTCATGTAGCTATGGCCAAATAAGCAGATTTGCAGGGAACCAGTAGGGCACACAACCTTGGGAGGTCCCTTCCAACCTCAACTTCCGTGGATGAGAGCATTTGTCAGCACTGGAGAAGTCAAAGAAGGGAATCCAGAACTACAAAGAAAACGTATGGCCTATCTGGTCCTACAGTCATTCCAAAAAGGCAAAAAATTTTAAAATACATACTGTTAACCTCAGAAACATGGGTCGAGGTGGACAGGAGGACATCGGTCTAGGAATGGTTTGTCAGTGGAATATGACTACCCATGACTATCCTAGGAACACACAGGGCTATGCAACCAGATCAGAACACCGCCTAGTAAAACCCCTTTTATCTACTGTACCTCATTTTCTCTCTCAACAAGGTATCTAGAATAGAGAGTAGCCACATAACAGCAAAGCGCTAGCAAGAAACTACGCGTGAACCATACATGGCCACCCAGAAATTCAAGAAAAGTCAGTTTTTCAAAATCTGAAGAGCTATTGTCTGTCACAGCACAACAGGAAACACAAATTATAGGTCTGACTATTTATAGAACAGCTAAATGGACATGAAAGGCTAATTCATTCCTATCTGTACAGATGCATTAGAAAATGTAATTATGCATTACATGCGAGCATATGACATAGAATTAATATATACATCACATATTGAGACGGATCAATTTTAAAGTGCAAAAATAAAATTATTATTATAGAGGAGAAATCAGTAGTTGAGTTAAAAAAGACTCTCCTATGTCACTTGCCCAAACCCAGGTGGAAATACTGGCTGTCAGCAGCTCATTTCCCATTTCAAAAATCTTACTATGTCAGTACTGAACCTAGTTCCCACCGAGACGGATTCAGGATCCTGGGTCAGTCAAGTTAATGAGACATGGATGACTTCTTTGGCTGCTACTAACGACACTAAAGCATCAGTAAGACTGTCAAGAATCGCACTGATTTCATTCCAAGTACCAGCGCAGTTTGAAGGAGAGCAACAGCGGTGCCAAACCCTGAATGCGTATCCTGGGGAAGACAGCTAAAAGAGGCATGGGGACAAAGAAAGGGAAAGCAGGAAGCTCAGTTTTTCATATCACCCACAACAACTGGTTTCTTCCCACTATGTAAAAATGCAACAAGATGATGGAATAATAGGAGAGGAAGCAGACCTTCCTGCTTTTCTTCGGCATTCAAAAGAGGATAAAGAAAACAGTCTCAAATGACAACATGCAGCCAGGGACAGACTGGGAAGACGCAGCTTAGTCAAGGCCTAGGCTCCTGCCAAAGCTGATCCTAACCCCACAATCCTACTTCACCCCTCCGAATACGGGCTGCTCTGTCCTTCCACCTTCCAGCGCTGCCTATGACAGAAAACTGTCGTCTCGTGCATTCGCTGCATCATGTCAGCTGTAGGCTCAAAGACAAGCATGCAGCGCTTAAGAACCCATTAGCTTGCAATGATTAATCCCAGGACAAAACATTCAAGAGTGCATTAGAAAGCTAAGAATACATTCTTTATGCAATATTTTCCTGGCCCACGTATAGCACAGACAAGGCCTATAGAAGCACTTCTTTCACAGTCACAGTTGTGCATGTTAAGGAGAGATACTAAGGACGTTTGCTCAGCGGGAAGAGAAATATTTCATTTCCCAGTGACATCAATCTGACACACTGTCCCCCTCCCCACCACCTCATCCTTCAAGCACTGTATTTTTCTTATAATCAAACTACGACTGAATTCAGTTAATCTCTTCACACAATAACCCCTGCCCTGAATGGAAACAAACTGCTTGATGGAATGAAGGTTTTTATAAGCCAAGTTTCAGCCACACCTATGATTTAAAATACATGAAAACTATTACAAGTAAACTCCAAAAACGATACTGCATTTAACTTGGCTTCAGCCACAAGAACAACCAGAACCGAAAGAGCTGCCTAAGAAAACTTTGATAGCAAAGTTAAAACTTCCATGAAAATCCTGACCAAGTGAAAACGGAAAACGCGCCGTGTTTCTGCAGCACTGACTGCGGATTCAAACGCTCCCTTACTTTTCCGACCCAGCACTGAGCTGCCGCCCCACTCGCGGGGCAGAGGGAGGATGCTGCTCCAGTCGCTGCTCCTTTTCATCTTTACTGACCAAACTATTGCCCCACCTCATTAACCGCACTCATCCAAATCCCACTCTGAACAGGAATTTGCATATATACAAGCCTTTTGCAGCTCATTAATGTCATTTGAATGACTCTCAGCATCTTCATGGACCTACACTCTGCCTCCTTTTTTACATATATGGGCCAAAGGCACGGGGGAGGAAGAAAAAAAGATTATTTAGGATCTCATGACAAAACAAAGCATTTTCTGCGTTTCAGCTCGGTATTTCAGTATGAAGTGTCTTTACCCTTTTGCCTCCTGGTACACTCACTAGATAACATACAGCTTCTACGTCCAGGTAAGGGTGCTGTAAGCATCATGTCACTTCACAACCTTGCTCAGCCTCTATGTCAAAAGCAAAGGACAGGCTGCTAACGAGGAAAAACAAAAAAATTGAGGCATCAAGACATCAGTCATGCCCAAGCCCGAGGAACGGAGTCGCCAATGCAGTTAATCAACTAATATTTAGCTCAAGCCTTTTACTAAGATATGTGAACGTACTCTGAAAAACAAAGGCACATTTTTAAAAAACTTTTCCAGTTAACCAAACTTAGGAAACAAGTTTCAACATATCTCTGCTTCCCCTTAAAACAGTCTGGCACCACCTCAGAGTTCTACGTATGTTTAAAAACAACAGAATAGTACAGGAAACTATTGAAAATCCAGTCGCACACACAAGCTGGGTATTAATAATATTTTAAAAAAAAAAACACCACACCAAACCCAGGGCATAGATCCTGGGCTTGCTATTGAATATTATTCTATTACCAATGTGTCTGAGTTGTTCCAAGACCAAACAATAGAGGAAGGTCATGCATGGAGTTCTGCAAGGGCCTCTGCTGGCACATCTCACTTAACCTACTCGTTAACGACCTAGAAAATGAAGCAATCAGTAGGGTGCAAAGTTGCTGAGATATGAGGTGGCTGTAAGGACAAAGGCAAACTGAAGAATCACTGGAAGACCTCAGTGGCAGAGCAATTCAATGTTCACAACTATGAGGTGATTCCTACAGGGAAAAGCAGACCAGGCCTGGCTTCCCCTACAAAGGGGTGGGCTCTGGGATGACCTTTACCACCCAAGAGCCAGCTCCCAGGCCCAAGATAAACAGACATCTGAAAACATCGCCTCGGTAGCAGGCGAACACACAAATCGTCGTTAGAAATCATTTAAAAAGGAACAGAGAGCAAATGAGAAATCATTGTATACACCATATAAATCCCTGGTTCACTCAGCTGTCAAAGTGCAGGTGGTTTTGGTGGTCTCATCTTAAAAACAAAAAAACCCAAAAAAAAAAAAAAGATAGATTAGAAGTGAAAAGTTTCACAGAAAGATGACAGAAGTCCAGCATGATTCTCCTAATTAAGAAATGGCAAAAGCTAAGATTTTTTTCAACCTAGAAAGAGAACGTGGGGACGGATACGATAGCAATCCATAAAACCACAAACAGAACAAGCAGAGCGAACAGGGATCAGCTGTCCGGACTCTTTCATCATACAATATAGGGATGAGCAGATGAAGCTGGCTGGAACCAGGCTCTAAACAAAATGAGAAGGGTCCTCAGGCAGCAAGCAGCAGCACAACAGAGATCCCAGCAAAATACTGTGAGCAAAAGAACTTTATATAGGTTCAAGAGGAACCTGGACAGACACTTGGAAAAATACATTTATTATGGCTTGTCTAGTTAGCAGCCCCCATCGGGTTCAGAGCACTGAGCTGAAAGTAGCTGGAGACCAGGAGAACACTGCAGGGAGGTGACAGTTGTTTCCCATGTTTTGTCCTGCTTTCACTTTTCCCTACGCACTCATTTCTGGGAGCTGTAGGAGACAATACCAGAACAGATGGACCTTTGGTCTGAATCAGTAAAGCTACTTTTACATTCTTAAGATTCAGTTTATAACGCATGTTTATTTTTAGCCATTTCCTCAGAAACCCAGGCAACACTGTCAAGAGCCTCTAATAAAAATATTACTTCTCAACTGAAAAGAGTCAAATTTTAACACCGGAGAGGTAAAAGTGGAAATTAACTGAATGAAAACCTGGGTGTACACCCTTTAGAAAAATATTATCTAAAATACTTGTAATTCAAACCAACAACAGTTCTGACATTTCATTAAAAAAATCTGAAGCCCTGCCATCAAGTGGCCTCAGCAGATTCACTGACGAGATACTGCTAAATCAACACAGAACCTATGAAAAAGAACAGCTTTGTTTCTGTACCATTGTTGAAGTTCCCACATTTTTCATTTTGGTGCAATATATTTATAGGTGCACTAACAATTCCATAGATAGCCCAAGCAGAGCTGTCTCTAACAGATTTTGCAATAAGCTGAAAATCTACACAAATACTTGGACTGTTTCAAAGACTCTTATTTTGCACCAGGGAAACAAGATACAACATCTGCACAAAAGTGAGATCATTTTGTCAAGGGAGTCTCAAGAAACAACATGAAGAACGAATGTATCAGAAAACATTCTCATCCACGCAACTTTTTACGACGCACTCCTGCAGCTCAGATTACAGATTTTACCTGAACAAAACACATTATCCCGATTGCATTTGGCCTCTGCTTGTATCTGCTTTTTTAAAAAACAAATAATAGTGAGCTGCACCTATGCTAAATTGCCAAGCAAAACTATGTTCACTGCTATTTCCATCCTATATTCTATTTCGTATGCTAACTAATCATGTTTTCAATTGAAAAGCTGAACAGAGCGGCCTTATTAAGTCCAGACTCTGCTCTACAAAGAGGGCAGGAGGAACTTCTTGCATAAGACTGTAAATGAAGGTAAGCAAGAAGTTCCAGCTCTGAATTATTCTCAAGAACTGCCCCACTTTAAGGGACAGTAAATTTCTTCATAGGGCTGGACAGCAAAAGTAAGCTACCTGCTTACACAGCAAAAAAGCTAAGGCGCTCTTCTTAAGAGGGGAGATAGTTTCTCAGGAGGAAGCTCTGGCACTGTCACATGCCCAACAACGGTGGAGGAACCTCGCACGGTCTGCTACATCCATCAGACCACAAAGACGCAGAAGGACCGAGATTAGACTCGACCGATGAAGCGACTCTCAGAACCACCAGTTGTTCTGCAGAGGTACACAGAGCCAATTTTAATCCCAAGAAGCAACTACGGATAAATTGTTTTGCTAAACTCTGCCTTTCGGCTCCACTGCCAATCTGCTCCCCTCTGTGAGCCTCAAGAACGGAGTCGCAGCATCAAGCAAACAGACGATGAAGAGGGCCAAGGCTGAAATCTGAGGGACCCAAGGCACCCTACTGCAAACAACACCCCTGGAACGGTGCAGGTGCCAGACCCTACAGCGGCTCAGCGAGTTGTACGGAGTGGAAAGGTAAAGCTAAAATACTGGCTGGCAGCTTGAGTACACGCCCAGTGGAAGAACCACTGTAAATACAAACCCCTACAGCTTCAACATTAAATTCTACTGTACCTAAAGCACTCTGTAGTTTTATACTTTGTCATGTCTTTGGAAGAGAACTGGGTTTTTCCTACTATAAACCTGGCTTAGAAAACCAGGCCTCTGATCCCAGCTCTACCTGAAGATTAATGACTTAACTCCCGCCCCATACAAATTGATGAGAACATTTATCACATGTTTGCACACTCAAATGGCTGTGGCCACAAAAGACGCATCTTCAGGAAGTGAAGGTAATGCTGCAACCAAGCAGTAAGGAGACTGCACTCAGTTTTCCATCTGCTTTATAACCACGTATTTAAGGGGAGGGGAAGAAAGAGCGGGAGAGCTTGGTATACCAATTTCCAAAATGGACAAGAACACTATGGAGCCTGCTGGTGATGAGATCTGACGAGATGCCTACCTAATGGCTGTCATCGTCTCCCCTCAGAAGGTTCACTGCTTTTGAAATCTAATTTTTTGAAGCAACCTCCATCTTTTCCAGCAGACAGTCTCAGGAACTACTTTTGCACATTTCTGAAGATATTAAGGATTCTGTAATACATCTCCACCAACAGAAGTCCACAGGAGTAAAAACTCCTACGTCTGCAGCATGGTATCACCTGCCCAAGTCCCATCCCCAAGCAAGCTGTGGTATCTTACTGACAAACATGAGATACAGCAAGATGGCCTGGCGAGAGGCTGGGGGAACAGGGCTCATTCAACCTGACAAAGAGGCGGCTTTGGAGGAACCTAATGGCAACCTTCCAACATGTAAAGAAGGTCATCAAGAAAACAGCCATGATCTTCACAGAGGTACACATCAGCAGGACATGAGACAAGAGGTTCACATTGTCTCACACAAATAAGAGGTTCAGGCTGGATATAACAAACACAAAACTGTTTTCACCATGAGAACAGTCGAGCAGTGGAAGAAGTTGCCCACAGAGGTTGTGCACTCTCCATCCCTGAGGTTTAAAAGACCAGATCGGGTAAAGTGCCCAGTAACCTGTTCCGACCTCATAGCTAATCCTGCTTTGAGCAGGAGGCTGGACTGGAGATTTCCCAAGGTCCCTTCTAACCAAAATTACTAAACAATCTATAGTCAGGACCAAGGGAGCAACTAGGTCTCAAACTGAAAGTAACACCAAGAAAGGCTAACAGGAGAGTCCTGCTCAAGTCTTGGCTTGAAGAATTGAGCACGACAAATCGTATCTGAGCTGGAAACTCGGGGAAACGCACTCTTAGTATATGCTATAAATGTGCAAGTCATAGGGAAGAAAGTATCTACAGAGGGGATGTTTCACAGCCTATTATTCAGGAAAAGCTGTTGGCTGTTACCCAGCCCCAAAGCAGGGTAGAGATTGAAACTCTCTCCCGCTGTTAGATGTACTTTGAGGATGGAAACTAGCAACTGAAGCACTGCCTACAGCCCCTGCCAGTCCTGGCAGAAGCAGAGAGGAGGCAGAACTCATACATGTTTATTAGCATGTACCCATAAAACTCATTAGCATTTCCTAAACAAAACAAGGGAGGTTCACTACAGAGCAATCTTCAGTGATGCACATAAAGTGAATAGCACTTATCTTTCTGTCCTGCATGCTAAATAAACGTTAGCATACCCAGAGTCTTTGCTCTGCTGCAGAGCCTAGGACTCTACCCTTACCAAGCAACGGCTTTAAGAGGCTCCATCTCCATTAATTATCATGCCACTTCCTATATAAATCTCTTGTATATCATCTTCTATGGACATAAAGGTCAAGCTTAGGCTGACCTTTGATCTAATTGTATACTAGCTTTTCATTTCTTTGTTTCACATATCCTAGACAAGGCCTGTAATACCCACCTTCTGCTAATTCCTACTCTTCCCCAGTCTTGGAATACAATGCTTGCTTACAGAGCACTCTGGAATCCCTCCAGCATATGCTAAAGGACAGAATACAACAGCAGAGACGGGGCCGTACATCTGCAGCCATCCATAACCCCAACAGGAGAATAAGATTAAGCAAATTGCTGACAAACTCCTGGATCAATACAGATGCAACAAACAGAGAAGTCTCAGCAAAACAGTAAGAAAATAAATGACAACAGCAAGGTCTGTACCACAGCACACAGAGAACAATAATATAACGTTGCCTGGTTCATTTTGGTTCTGGCTGCTATTGGAAGATCAGGCTAGAACATAAGGCTAGATAAACTGACATCTCCTGCCCCCACCCTCAACTCCATATATTCTCACTTTCAAAGGTTTAACATCATCTACTTTTTTTGCAGCCCCAAAGCCTCTAATTTACTTTGAAAGAGCAACATCCTATGGCACTAACTAGTTGTTCAAAATGGCTTTGATAGCGTTGAGTAAAATTACAGAAATAAACAGCCTTTTGTAAGCTACTGGAGCTCCTTTCTTCTCCTCATCCCCCTCCCTTTAACTAGCAAAAGAACCTACTTTTAAGAAAGGCATTTACTTTCATAAACAGACTACCATTGAAGGTACTGCATGCAATTTTTGCATCACAAAATCCAATCATCTCCATTTTAAAAAGCCCAAACCCAACACTCCTAGCATTTATTGGTGTACGCAGACCTGAAATAGTGACAGAGCAATGAGACAATCAATACCTGGGCTTGATCAAGAGGATTCTGAACTTCAGCTGCCCAAGCATATGTCACAACAGTCACTCAAACAATACATTTCCCATTTTCACCCCACTAAAGAACAAGACAAACGTTTCTCTGTGATTCTTGCAGGCACATTTGTGTGTTAACCAGAGATGAAGTTCCTGCTTACAGGGAACAGCACAAGCCGAGGCAGCTGGACTGCAAAAGGCATACAAGATATATACCGAGAAGTTTTTCCACGTAAAAACCGTGTTTGCATTCCTGCTGAAATCATGGCTTTCAGAAGGCTTCTACCACTTTTTATGGAGGGTGATAAAGCAGAGTCTTCCATTAGAAGGGCGCCTCTAACATCCTCCATCAAAGCAAAAGTTCCTAAAGCGGAAGCACAGCGGCAAAAGTAAACAGACATTTCTGAGACTCAAACTTAAGGTTTGTAGGTAGAATTCTTTCCTTGTGGAGCCAGAGGTCCAAACACCAATATCACCATGTAGGAGAAAAGCTGCAAGAGCCCCAATCCATTCGCCAGCCACAAATCCTCTGGGACACTGGGTAATCCCACGGCCCCACAAAGTAACCCCTTCAAAACATTTACTCACAGCAAGAAATACTTCAAATTCAAGAGTTTCAGCAGAGACCAATGAACCCCACGCTGATGGAGCCCACCAGCCGACTAACCCTGGGGTTCAGCTCCGAACCCACCTGTAAACAATCAACAGGGATTACAAGAGAGAGGAATGTAGCAGCTCCGCACTGGGAGGAACGGAGAGGGCTGGGGGTATCTCAGAACGATTACAGGGGAGCACTCAAGTCTCGAGTGTTTGAAAGTTCCGTTTTGTTTTTCATTATAATGGCACTAAAGAGAGAAACAATCAGATGTTGACTTCTACAAGAACGGATTACAGGAACTAAAATCCACCACGCCAAACACATTAGTGACAAGTCTGCACTTATCTTTGTGCTCTATATGAATGCAGGTCAGAGTATAAACCATACCAGTCATCTACATCCCTATAAATAACTTCAGTATCTGAAGATCTCTTAACTGCCTACACCCTGCTTCATGGGATGCTTTTAAATATTTGTCTTCTGTGTCCGATCCATAAACATTCTTATCAATGGCCAAGCAGTCCTGAGCTCTTCCCCTCCCCAGGGTAACACTTTTCTCTTGTTCTCATGGAATAAAGCTAAATAATACGCATCTTCTACCTGCTTCTTAGCTTCTAAGCCTTTTAACTGTAATTTCTAAATACCTTTATAACCAAAAGAAAAATGAACAGTAAATCCATTAAAAATAACTACTATGAACCACTGGTTCTTATACCTTCCTTCTCACAACTGGCAACGAATAAGAATTTCACTTGCACGGACCTACAGATACTTCCAGGGTGCCCCCTAACATTTGGGAGGGGTTTATACCAGGAGTGTGCTGACACTATACTTAAATGTACACAATATGCAATCTGGTTTTTACTGGCAATAAAGAAGTGTTATGGATTGGGGCTTTGACAGTTAAGCAGTGATGCACAGCTGCCAATTTTATTCACCTCAAATCTGCAATTCCCGTGTTGAAGACCAAAAGCTCAAAAAAAAAAAAGATACCTCGACCAAAATACAGTTAAAAGTACAATTATACTGACATACACCAAATTACAGGCATGAAAATAACGTAATCCGTGGACTCAGATAACAATGAAAAGTGGATTATATTGACTTTAATCACAGAAACACACAACCCCAGCAATTTATAAAAGGATTAAGCAAAAATAGCTCATAATACAGAAGAGTAAAATTCTAATTGAACACTGAAATAGGTAGCTTATGCTTATTAGCATTGACGATGCAATTTAACACAACTGCGTTTCCATACCGGAGATCCATTTGTCACTATTACCACCACCACCTGGAAGATACGCTACTAGCCTCTCCCCCTCAAAAAACTGCTTCACTGTATTTAGGGGAGGGCTATTTCCCAACTGAATATTTTTAAATGATTTGTTTTCATCACCATTGTGTGGAAACGCTATTATGAATTTTCATTCCAACTCTTGGCTCAGGTTTTTTTTTTTTTAAAAGTATAAATTGTGTCTAACAAGAAACACACCAGGGATCTCTTCAATCCCCAAAGGCACTTTCTTAAAAGGAGAGAGAACAAAGGAGAAAACCTCCCAGCATGTGCTTTCCAAACCAGCTTCTTAGGACAGTATCAAGAATGACAATACTAGAACATAAGCTTTTCTTTTTCATTCTTTGATCCATGTATAATTGAATTGATTATTGCAAACTGTGTAATGATTTCCAAAAGACTTGAGTAGAAGGCAAAGATCACAACAATCTAATAACCAATTTAAAGAGATGTAAGAAATATTGAAGGAAAGATTTAATCACTCAAGTATACTCCTTCCAATTAGAAAGAGCTTTAAATAGCTTACCTTGAGATAAATTAGAGTCTGTATGCAATTATACAGGAATAGTAATTAAGATCAGGAAAATTCACATATGCCTCAGCCTATAGAGTTAGGGAGGTAATCCACAGAAGAACAGACTTTTCAGTTACCTTGTTTCATCAACAGAAACGAAAAAATACTGGTTCAATTTCTCCAAACCTTCGAGAGTACCAAAGAATTCAGTAACCTTACAAGTCTGAGATCTGCAAACTATGTTGGATCTTATCTGATTTTTTTTTTTTCCAATAGGACAAACATTCTCAAAAGGGGCAAGAGACTCAAATACTTTTGACTGTGCTAAGAAAATACATTACAGGAAACGCTATTTCATGCTTTAGAACTCCCTGAAAAATTACGGCAAGTAAGAATGGCCACTCTTTTTCTGGAGGAAGCAAGAGCTTTAATTTTACTTTGTGCATTTGGCAATACCAGCCGTCATATTGCATTCCCCAATTTACATGTATGTACATTAGCCACAGGCACCCCCACGGTTCTTCACACAGGACAGCAAGAAAGTTTTAGAAACTTGACTAAGTTTTTCTGACGAACTTTATCTGGCAAGTGAGTTACTGTGCAACTATTACATTTGATTTTAGTTTTTAAAGATCACTAATTCTGAAATCAATGCCGTTTGCTAATCGATCAGAGGAGAAACGTGAAAAGATTTTAACTAAGAAAATGAAAATAATGAAAGGAATTCACTGTTCATTCTTCAAATAGCAGAGCCTTAATCACAAAACCCTCCCTTAGTTACGTCTCCTTTCAACTTTCAAAAAAGAACAAACTTAAAAGCACATTTTCTGGGGATGTACTCCTGCTTAAAAATACCCACTGCACCCCACTACGATAGACCGGCTTTCCATTAGCCACATTTTTCCAAGGAGCGCGCTCACCTCATCTACTACCTAATAACTGAGCTGTGCTACTTTTCAAAAACCGGTATGTGACAGCTACAGCTCTAAGCAGAAATTTTATGCCCACTTGTCTTACCCTCTCCTTCCTGACAGAGGGGCCACACCCACACACCTCCTTTTCTTTGTACAGTTTAGAGAAAAAAAGAAATGCATTGAAGTCTTCAAAGTAACTATTTTTTTCTTATGTAAACTGCCAAGCCCCCATAACTACAAAAAAAAAAAAACCCTGAACAACTTTTCACAGAATGCAGTGCTACCATCCCACAGCCCCAGCTTGCAAGTACCACTACATATCCTGAGCAGCCAAGTGAAATTGAAAATAAACTAATCAGTTTGACATTTACCCTTCAGATCCCTGAGGCAGCAACAGTACTTTAAAAAAAAAAAAAAACCCACACACAATCATAATTTCTCTCTACTGGTTCTCAAGAAGCAGGTTTCAGAAAGAGAGCAATAAAGAAGTCCGGGATGACAAGCAGACACAAACACACTTCCACAAAAGCTCCACCTGTAAAGCTGCAGGGAGAAGCCAGGCCTCCACGCTACGCTCCAGCGGACCAACGGCACTCCAGCACTTGTGGACGCACCCGGAGCCCGGCGGCTCCGCCATGGACAAGAGGCTTCAGGTTTCAAAGCTCCTACGATCAATAAACTGTCGATTTTCATTGTAAAATCGTGCCTTTCAGCACTGTCCTGGACCACCATCCCACCATCTTAACATATACTGGCGAAAGAAAACAACCTTTATTCCCTAGCTCTTGCCTATTTTCACTCCATTTGAGCGAGTCTTGTTTATAAATGCATCACGTAAACTCAAACCAGCTACCCGGCACCAAAAACTCTTTAGTAAGAGTTAGTTACCAAAACACACCACTTGCCACGCCAAGATTAACAGAAGTTTAACACTGGAGTCACATCTTGACCCTTTATCTCACCGCATCCGAAGCACAATTTGAAAGAGAAGGCTGGGGGGGGTGAGGGGGGGGCAACTCAGCCCAAGCAATATACCCTGCAAGATACCCAAAAACCCACAGAACTATGGAGGATTTGACCCAGGAGCTGTTTGTCCCGACCTGGCAGACACAGATCCCAAAAAGCTGAAACACGCACAAGATTTTATACTTTTTTACCTCCCGACGGCTCTTTAAGCATCTGAAAATGAAAGCATGAGAAACCCTTGAGACACAGAAGACTGAGACCTACCAAAACTCTAGGGGAAGACAAGATATTTCCCCAGACATACTTTACATATTCTGCAGTTTGCATTACACACTTAATATACTTCTGATTTGTGTCTTTCGCTGTATTAACTTTAAAGTTAACGCGAGGCAGAAGCCCTCCTGATGAATAACAACCCTACGACAACTGCAATAAAATTCTGAAACTTTTAAACGCGCTCTTCGGTGCGCAAGGCAGAGTCCGCACCCCCATACACCTCGGCCAAGCAACTGGAAAGATTTTGGGGTTGGTTTTAGTTGGATATTTATTTTTTTTTTGGCACACAGCGTGGCTAACCTGCCACCCACCATCCTACCACTACTACCCCCCAAAATACCCGACGGGAGGCGGCTGGCGGAGTTGTCCCCTCTCCCCCAACACCCCGGGCACGGTCCCACCGAAGCCGCCCCCCCGCGGGACACCCCCCGCCCAGCTTCATCCCCCCCGGGGAGCCGGGACGTCGCCGCAGGGTGCTCCGGAGCAGCCGGTCCCGGTGCCTGTTGCAGGATGACAGGGACAGCCGCAAGCCCAGCACCTCCCAACTCCTCAACATCTGCTTGTGACGGCCTTTATTTACCGGCGGGGGAACGGGGGGGAGCGGAGCGGGGCTCCCCCCGGCGGTCCCCCCCCCCCCCTCCGCCGGGCGGGGAGGGCGCTCGTTCGGAGCCGGCCGCCTGTCAACGGCGGGCGGGCAGAGCCCTTCCCCGGGGCTTCCTCCCCGCCCGGCGCCGCTGGCGGAGTCCCCCTGGAAACTTTGCGGGGAGCCCGGCGAACCGTGTCGTGTGTCCCCTTCGTCGCCCCCCC
>VZSF01009053.1:0-19563 GCA_013398295.1 Chionis minor | reverse complement strand
GCCGCCTGCCCCGCTCCTCGCGCCGCCGGGGGAACGGGGCGCTGAGGGGAGAGCGGGCAGCGCTCGGCTCCCCTCGGCCGGGCAGGGCAGAGCCCCCGCGGGCCCTCTCGAACAGGGTGCGCAGAGGGAAGAGGTGGATACGCATTCCTGCAGCGCTAAGTTGATTAAAACTGGAATTTCCACCTCCGCTTCCCGCTACTTAAGCCGCAGCTCTCGGTGCCTCAGGACTGAAAGCGGGATGCCGTCCCGCGGCGGGCGCTCCGCTCCCCCGGCGGGGCCGGGCGGGCTCCGCCGAGGCCGAGGGTGGGTGCCCGGCCCCGGCCCCGCCGCTCGGCCGGGGCAGCGGGAGGAGCTGCGGGAACGCCCCGCCATCGGCCGGCTGCCGCTCGGTCCCAACCGCCCCAGGGAGCGGGAAATGATCCGTTTTCTTTCCCCGAGGTGCTGCGGGCGAAGCTCGGGGAATCGAGCCGAGCCTGCCCGGGTTCCCCTCCTGCTTGGGAAAAGCAATGGGAGCGCTCAGGTGGGCCTACGGGACCAGAGCAGAGCTCGTGGATCTAAACTTCCCTGCGTCGTGTCATCTGTTGAGTAAAACGTGGGTTCTTAACAGCAGAGGGGAGGAACGCACACCAAAAAGCGCTACCTGGCAAGATGGCTGCACCAGTGGGGAAGTCGACGAGCTGAAATACTGGCATTTAAGACGCACACCTTAGCCCCACGCGGCTCCCCGTCGTTAGGGATTGCCATGACGCTTTCTCCGCTTGGCCTCTGCCTTCGGGCATGGGATGGAAAAATAGTGTTGATCACAGCCGATACGGTACATCCTTCTAAACCAGAGGTACAAAATTTGCTATTTTTCCGTAGCGGCTATAAAATTCATCCTCGTGCATTCAGAAAGCCCTTACGCTATCTGCATTGCAAGACCAAAAAAAAAAACCATTAATGTCTGCACTCTACAGATTAAAGAAGGCATGCTTGAGGCCACGCGGGGAATCAGCGGTAAAGAGATTACCACACACGATTATTACTGAATTATAATTTATGTCTCCCATATGACCTGAATAGTTAGCCACAATTTGAAATTAGGTAGTTTCCATTGAGGGGAGAATGGGATAGTGGTATCAAATACCTTTCTCGCAAGTAGCTTTTTGATACTGTCCTGTTTATGGGTCAGAATATCTATGAAGTCCGGATTCTCTGAGCAAAGGAAAACAACACACACCTCTTTCCAAACATTTCATTTCAAAGCATTTCACCCAGAAACATCCCCCAGCTTGGTCTCAAGACCAGGTTGACAAAAAACCCAGGTGCATCTTGTGACTCCTCTCCGGGTTATGCTTACATCCCATTTCCATTGCAGATCTGACAACTATCCGCCATCCTCGTTGATTTCTTTTACAGTTCTCGGAGTTCAGCATCAGCATATCAAATGAAGCATTCAGAAAATGAGGAGCAATTAGAAAAGGCTGATAAGTAATACTCCAATCCTCTGGCTTAATACTGCATGTAATGAAGACTTATCATAGTGCCTAAAACGCTGGTTTGGGGAGGGGGCAGGGTGCTAGGCAAGATATCTAAAAAAATAAAAGTCAGATGACTACCCAGTACGCCCACATGTACCATAATTAGCTGATCTATTTAAGTGGTCTGAACCAGCCCAGTTTAGAATACTTCATTTTGAATGATTGAATATGTTTAATAATCATGATATACTACAATCTCTGAGTTTGTGTCTAGTTTAAAGAATTTGGCAAAAAGATCTGTAATCATATAAAGAGAAATCCTTTTTTTTTTTAATTGGTTTTTGTTTTTTCTCCCCTGAAGGAGGCTCGCTGCTCAGCAAACAGTCTTTCCTCTGCTTCTTCACTTCCTACCAAATTCAGTGGGATGTGGACATGTGCTTAAGTGCTTTGCTAAATCATGGCATAACACTATCAAACCTGACACATGGCCATAAACCACAGTGTCCTCTTTCAAAACTTGCTTTAAATAAAACAGGCTGAGAATGTCTTCAGATACATTAAAATAAGGAAGCCAACTAAGAGGATACAGAATATTCAATTCGAAGCATTTCGCTCTAAATACACAGCCAGTACAGGCCCTTTATTTTTCTTTTTGGACTTCTGATAGCCACTTCTTTTTTAATGCACTACATACTTTAGTATGAAGAAGGAACTTAATGTGAAAAGCAATCTGTGCTTCTATTTTTAGGCAATTATTTACATGTAATGAAATTTTGTTCCGCTCTGCTCCTGAGACTTAGTCGATGGTTTCTTTGCCAAGAAAAGACTTTGTCAACACACAGTGATTTTCAAAGGTGCTCTCAGTTGCTCCAGCTCTGTCAGTGATGGCAACACTCGGATCTGTCACGATTCTGTCGTCTTCTCAGAAGGGCATGCCCGTTAAGTTGTGCAACTGGAGCAGGCAAGAACACCTCCAAAATAGCCTTCAGTTGTCGGTCACCTCTGTTTCTGAGCTAACACAACAGTATTTCTTCTTTTCACTTGGGGGGAAGGAAAAGAGAAAAATAAAGACCAGCGTTTTCCTCAACCGTTCAAAGTTTTGATAGTTTCAATTCCCAGTTTTCCAGAGCTCATTGCCCCCTTTTTGCCGTATTGCAGCAAAATAAATGACTTCCAGAATCTACCTTCCACCCCCATTTCTTCCATTTTTCTGTTCTGTAACCTCCCCAAAAATATATCATGCCACATAGCTCACTCGCTTAAAATCATGTTCAAACACAATAACATTTTTAAACAGATATGCATTTTTTCTACTAACATGTTGTTTTCATTAGTCCAACTCTCCAAGACTTTTCCCTCTTTGTCTAATGGTCCAAACTTACTCTGCTCAGAAGTAACGGGGGGGCATTTTTGATCCTAAATATAACTTTAAAAGTTATTTAAAGATAGATTCTCAATGATTCTGTTTCCTGACAGAAAAATGTAACCAAGTCATTAAAAACATCTTTTACTCCTGAGATTGTTGAAGGCATAAAAAACATGTGGATGTGTCACTGGAATAGCCTTTTCTGGGGAAAACCAAAAAGCCATAGA
This sequence comes from Chionis minor, assembly GCA_013398295.1. NCBI lineage: Eukaryota > Metazoa > Chordata > Aves > Charadriiformes > Chionidae > Chionis > Chionis minor. Next base: position 16,510 of record VZSF01009053.1, on the reverse strand, counting down.
GGTACATTTCAGTGAAAATTGCTCGGATGTATGGGAAGAAAAATGGAGTAGCCAGTATATCAGATAAAATAAGTGCATTTAATTCTTTATAAGCAATATACGTGGCATTGCTCAATATGCTATATAGTAATTTTAGCATTGTTGAGTGACTGAGACTTGGCTGGTATACACATTGCCCCCTAAATTCACATCCAAGTGCATATTGTATTAAACTATATCGTATTATGTTCCCATCATGTCTCAAATTTGGCCCAAAACAAGGGCTGCTGCTTACTTAGAAAAGTAAGATTCATCACATTTTTGCTGCCCCTGTTATTAAAATTTTCAGAGGGGGAGTTGATCACCTGAAGTCCTAACTGAGGGAAAGATACTGGACCATTTTGTTAATGTCACCTCTTTTATATCCTTAGATCTCCTGCTATAATAATGTTATTGCAATATGGAAAGCACATGTAAATGAGTTACTATGATCTTTAATTACATATGCAGCGTTACAGCATGACACATCCCAGCTTCATTTGCGTATTTCCTGTTTTTTCGGTTCTTAAACATCAACTTGCCGTGTTGCTGTACACATGTGCGTGCAGTTTACGACACCGAGCGCTCAAGCCCTGCCGCGGCCATGACACGGGCTCCTTCCCCATTGCCATTTTTTTGCAAATCTCTACAAATTTTAATTGCACTCCCTGATATTTGAATGCCCTGTATATTGTATTCCCTGCTAGGAATTAGGCATTCCAAGTCAAGCTCAGCGCCCTATGTACTTTACTGCTATACAAAGCGTTGCAGCTGCAAGACAATAGTAATAGGCACAACAATTAGCCCATTCTTTCAAACTATTTGCTTCGCCTTTTCCGCTCCAATATCAATGGGCGATATGTGCTTGCTCCCAGCGCTCCGCTAATGTTCTTAAGGCCTGTCCTTCCTAATTGGGCTATTCTGTACTTGGCCCGTGTCAAATGAAGTATCAGTCGTGTCGAATGAGGACTTTAATGTTATATGTGCAGCAACAGTGGTCGCAACAGCAAAACTCCTCGGCGCTGGAGGAGTTCTGTGTGGCAGGGGGCTGCTTTCTGTACCCAAATGAGGCGTACGTCTCGCAGGCGGTCCAAGCTAAGAAGGTGAAGGCTTAGTTTACTTTACCTAAAATTAACTTCTGTAACTTTTATTCCAGGCAAACCGCCACTGTTGAATGGATCTAGTTCTGCAAGTACCTTTGTTCTCTTTTCTCTGGGCTTTTATTGGAATCGCTCTCTCTTTCTTCTTTATTTTTTTTCAAATTAAAGCTAGAATAATTTTTTTTTCTCTAAGAAATGGTCGCTCCTGAGATACTCATCTACGCTTGTAAAAGCATTTCCTTTGGCTGAGTTGAATCCAGATTTTTGTCAACAAAATTCCACTTTGCTGAATCACGATTGGGATTTTTTTTTTTTTGTCACTAGCACCCATTTTCCTAATGTGTGGATGCAGTGCAAGGAGGAGTAAAAAGCAACTGCAACAGGCCTTCGCCGGTCCATAGCGAGCTGTGAAGTGCATGATGCTGCACCAACCCCAAACCTGGAGTGTCAGATGGTTCAGAAGCCTGAAATTGGCCGAGAACCATCCAAATGCATGGACAGAATACTACAGAAAGCTACATCTATTTCCAAAATAGATTCCGAGAGGTGAGGCAGACTTGTAATTAAGCTGGACAGACATACAGCATCGACAAGGCCAGGGTTTAGCTGCAATAAACTTTTCCATTCCAATTAAAAGTGATTTTTTGTAAAATACAAACACTAAATAATTCCTAATAAGCTAAATTCTGGGGGGAAAAAAGAAAATAAGTTGCTAAATTTTCCAGAGCTTTGATCGAGAGTAAGTCCTTGTTATGACATCGCATGTTACTCTCCCCCTTCCTCCACTCGCACAGTGCGTGTAAAATACCAACATTTTCATACAACCCTCATTTATAACAATTTTGCATGGGGCATCAGCCACATACAGTGATTAATAACAGACAGAGACCTGTCACAATTTGAGTCCCCTTCCTCCTCCCTGTCCTACAATTTCCATTATGGACCCCACACGGAAGCAACGTAGACAGCGTAGGAATAGATTATTGCACATGGAAGTAACATAGACAGTAGAGGAGCAGATTATGCTCATCTTCTCCCCTTCTTGAGCTCTCATCTTGCCTAAAGTTGTTCAGAGTGAGGGTGGATAAAACGCTGAATAAAATGCCAGCAGCCAGGCTATGCCCGCTGGCATGGAGACGGCATCTGGGGTGAAGTACTCCCATCTTTATTTTTTACCTAATCACTATTTCTGAAGAATCACTTTAGTCATAAGACCACTATAAATAAAGCCGAGTCCCAGTAGCAAGTAGAGTTCATTTCAGATGGCTCATATGAAAACAACAGAGCTAATTATACTGTTGTAATTACCTGAAAATTATATGTATGTTGTTTTTCCACCAGTCAATACTGCTATTTTTGAACTTTGCATTGTTCTCATGGATTGCTGGAGTCACGCTGTCTCTAAATGGTCTTCTCATCTCACCATTAACTTCGCCTCTGGTTTGGGGAAAGCGTTTCAGAAGTTTCAGCTGCCGCGTGTGCTATTTAGCTCAGATCTTCCATACTCACTTGCACTCTCCACCACATTATATACTCGCCTATGCTGCATTTGAGAAAATATTTGCATTTTAATAGTCTTCTGAGTACGGCTTGTAAGATTCTGACGCTACAATAGGGCTCTAAAGCAGAATCCAGTTAAGATTTGCTCTTGTACATTAAAAGATACTGAAAATTCACCCTAGCCCACTCACTACAATTAATAACTGTGATAATTCTGATTTTGAAGAGTTTTATTTCCTCACCTGTCCTGGGTGTGGCTCGTTATCATTGTCTATTTTTTTTGTTTTAAGAGCGACCGATAGAAGCACGTGAGGAAGGCGGGTGAGCGCTGCGCAGGTGAGTGTCACACCCCACTCCCAAGACGGGAATGCTGTCTAGCAGCAAGAACGGGAGAACGGGAGGCAGGAATTTTTGCATCGCTGCCAAATAGACGCCTGCCATATTGCCTGATTTTTGACCAAGTCATGGGGTAAAATACACTGACTCCTTTGTGAAGTGGAGATGATAATAATAGGTATCTCCCTGGACTGTTGCGAGGAAATTAATTAACATTTGGAAAGCACTTTGAGATTCTTGGATGAAAGACGATGGAGCTGGAATGCTGGCAACATTAAAATAAGTTGGAATAATCTTAATATTTATTGCATACAGTGCTTTCATCTTCAAAGCTCTTTACCAACATCAATGAATTAACAAAAAAAAATATTAATAAAGATCATATTTACCCATAAAATTATTCTCCCAAAGCATACACGAGTAGATCTGCCTCCAGTTAAAAAAATATTATTAAAAGAAAACATAAGCACCAACTCCGGTATCATGCACTAAATCCCTAGTGGTGCTGTCCATAGCAAACCTACTTTGAACTATGAATTATTAGTTTATACTTTTAATGAGGATAATTGGACCCTAAGCCTGATCCAGCAGCACTGAAGTCACCGGGACTGTATCACCAGGAGGGGGAAAATAAAGACGGCAAAGGAAGAAGGAAGAGCCGTGGTTAGAAAATACCTCTGCTGTGCCAGGCTGTAGAGAGCAGGAGAGGGCATTTTGCTCTGCAGGAGGATATTGTATTTAAGTATAGTCTGTTTTGTCTTTGGAATAAGCTACAGAGAGCCAAGAAACTCACTGTACTACTGGGAGAGATAAGCAGCAGCCCTAGATATTTCTCAGTCAATGTATAGAATTCAGGGTATCCCAGACTAAACTATCCAAACGCTGCTTGCAAGGAATTGCATGCTTTTTTTTTTTTTTTTTTGACTTTTCTAAAATTATTTTTAAAGTATGTTCTTACTGGCACAGACGTGACTATCACATTATCACTGGGAAGCCCAGCCCAGCAATTTACTGAAACCCAGTAAATGAGACAGTCCTTCCAAGTGCATTATCTGCATTGATTTCAAACCTGTGCTTAAAGAACAGCAAGGGACCTTTCCCTTTGTGTTTCATTTTCCAGTCACCTGCCCTGCTGCAGTCTCTTCAGCTGTAAAGATAAATAAAACCAGAGAAAAAGCGTTCTGTTGTTATTTCCCCCACCCCTCATTCATTTTGAATTAAATGCGTTTCCATAGGTCTCCTTTACTGCAGCAAATGCAGCGAGTTGCTGGCACTCTCTGCGATGACGGACTCGGATACATTCCAGAACCTAATGGGCTATAATAGATTTTTTAAAAATCTATGGTGCACTTCATAGACTCTGGAGGTCATTTTAGGGAGCCCATCAATATTCAATATAAATATTTCTGTTCAGCGTGTTCTCTGCACACCAATCAGAAATATGCACTTGCCAGATGTGTGTGCCACAAAACCTGAGCCGTTCTCTATTTTCTCCAGACTTACTGGGAAAAAAAACCACATTATCTGTGAAGGGTGTTGTAGCCCAGCCTTGTCAAGACTGTTGCTGTTTCTTCGGAGTTGGCTGAAGGCTTTACAAAGTTATTCGCAGATTAAACTGTCCCAGTTAATCTGCTATACAACGACAGCCAGGCAGAGCTTCAAATATGTTTGGTTTTGGATAGAAATCAAATGTTACCTTTGGGAAATATGCTTATTATTAGCATTAGACATAGCTTTTGGGTTACTTCTAATAACTTTGTTGAATTGTAGGGATTTTGTTACTGGATTTTCTTTGTGTCTTGTATTTATGTATCGTGGCTGTACAGACACTATTTTTTAGCATTTACTGCTTCTAGAGCTGCCAATGCTATCGGAGATGCTTGCAAACATTAATTACTCTGCGTAACGCCTAACACACGGCGAGGACTCAGTTAAAAGCATATCCCCTCTCTGATGTGGGCTCGTGAGGGTGGCACATTTAGGCACAGGTAGCGTTTTGTAGGCTAGGAAAAAAAAATGCATGAGGGGGAGACAGTATTTCTATTAACAAATATGCTGTAGCTGCAGAAAGCATTTTAATGACAGGCGAGACTGACATCCAGACAAACAGCCAAGGTCTTTTTCTCACCATGTGATCTTTTCATAATCCTCCATTTCTCTCCTAGATCAACAGGTTCCTCTTTATTTGTCATTGTCAGCTCTTAGCACAAAGAGCCTTTTGTCTGTAGCTCTGACCCAAACACACAAGACTTTTTTTTTTTTGGCCGTTCTTGGCCATATGCTTTCGAATGGACTAATGGGTTTCCAAGCTATAAAGCAGAACCTTGACCCCAGAAGGGGAGATGGTTGTGTGACAACATCTCTCTGTTTTGACATCATAATTTATCCCTGCTGCAGCTTTACTGGCAGCGCGAGCTAGCGAGGAGACAGCACAACCCAGCAAAAATACTTGAACCTGATCCGCTCTAAAGCTCGTGCTATGGATACCGACACTGGAATCGCAGCGGCGGCAGCTTCTGACGCCGAGGCGCAGAGCAGGGAAGACCCGAGCCAGTCAATAGCTGCCTCTTTATGTCCTCTTCTACTTCATTACCACTGGTGTGATGGAGCTATCGCACCTCCTTTGTACAGCAGCGCTGTGGCAGCAGAAGTCACGCTCCCCCTAAAGCCCAGAGGATTCCTGCCAGAGCCCCGCCACAGTTTCCTCGTGCCCTGTAGTTTAAAGTCCCGTTCTGAATGCATTGCTGCATCCGTGGATGCCACTCTCAAAAGGCATTGCTGAGGGAGAAGCTGCCAGACGATAAGGAAAAGTTATCTGCCCTGTTTTCCCAATTCACCACGTCACCACATCGCACTCAGCCTGCCTAATCAAGGAGGGTGCAACAAGCTGCTGGTGGCTTGTACGAACCTTGCCGGTAATATTCTGCAGTTGCAGACAGTAGGAAAGGAGTTCATACCCTTTAAACTGGCACTTGTTCCAGACTATCACAGAAAACCTTTTGTTTTCCAGTGAAAATTGCTCCAGAGTTAAATTCCTACCTGTCTCTGTCAGGGTGTGCCTTTGCCACATCACATAACGTGATTTTGCTCAAGGGAAACCTATCCTGGAGCTTCAAGGGTGGCTTCCGAAGAGACATGGTGGGGTGCTGAAGAGACGGGGAACCTGCCTTCTAATTTTATTTTTTTTTCCCCCCCCTCATTTCACTTCTTTCACCAAAGATTCGTACTGATGAATCTGTCTTCCAGAGACTGGGGGGATGAGCTGCTTTCCCGTGTATTTAACAGAGCTTGCGGGATTTCGAACGCGGAGTCTCACCGTTTGCTGGTGCTCCAGATGAGGGAGGAGAAGGAAAAGAGCTTCTTATCTCCCCATTCATCCCTTATCTGAGCCTGCCAGCTGGGGCGGCGGCAAGGGGGAGGAAGGACAAGGTCTGTGGGGAAGCAAGCGCAAAGCTTACGTGCCTGTAAGAAAGAGAAGGGGGAAACCTGCACCCAAACCACCCCCCCGTGTCATAAACCGTCCCAGAGCTGGGGCTGCGGGTGGAAGAGACCAGCCCGACCTGCCGTCACCTGCACAGGGTCAACACCAACCAGTCCCGCCAGTGCAAAAGCCCTTCAACATCTTCTGAAGTGCCACCTCGGCACCCCCCGCACACGGAGACCAGCCGAGGTCAGCAGGGCTGTTCGCCGGAGGGGCCACCTCGAGGGTCAAGCCCAAGAGAACCAGCACTTCCCCACACGCTGCCCAGCAGGCTGGGAAGCTCCGGAGACCAGCCCGTCCCACCGTCCCCCGCAGGGCGGAACGGAGCACACAGCGTCACCCTTTCCCCTTACCCACATCACTGACCACCCTTAACGACCCGCAGCGGCTCCCCCAACATCTGGGCTTCAACGCTGCGTTACTGCAGGGCAGCGTCAGCCAAGGTTACCCAAGGAGCCGCCATCTCCCGAGTTACAACAAGTCTCCTGTGATTTGTAATAGGTTTTAAAAAAAATTTAAAAAATCAGCTAGAAATACAGTGACAGAATTTCTTTCAGAACCTCTGTTACATGAAAACAAACACTAAAGCTTTTAATTTACCTAAGATTTCTCTTTAAAGAGAAGGATGTACAACTTGTTCAGGCCTAGTTGACAGATGGGGAAATTAAGTCCTCCGTGATTGTTCCATTTGCTGGATGTGAAAATACTTAACACTTACAGAAGACTTGGAGCTACACAAATATCAGCTCTCCAGGCAAAGATTAGAGACAGAAAGCTCAGGGTCTGATCCGGGGACATGCTACGTGCTTTCGGCTAGTCCAGAAATCAGTCTTTTCCTTAGCAATCCTCAGCGATTTTCCCGTGGCGAGGCAAAGGAAGAAATGGGGGAATCTAGTGTTGCACAAGATCCTTTCAGTTTCACATCTCCACCCAGCAAACTCTTTCAAAACAGTAAGTTCTCTCTTTCAGCTGAAATTTCCTTTTTTTAAAATTGGAAGCCTTTAACGGAAAGGTCTTTCTTTTCTCTACTAATAAAACCAGGCTATTAATACTATTTTTCCCTTTTTCATTGAAGATGCCCTGCAGTTTTCTTCCGTCTGGGAACCAAAATTCTTTAAAATGATACCAAGAAATAATTGGTACCTCTTAGCCAAATCGCTCAGAAGCGACCGAGCAGTCAGTCCTGCGCTCACGTCTGGGCTCTCTGGAACAATGAATAATGAATTAATAGGACATTATGGAGCAGACTTGAGGCCAAACTCAGTTCTGGGAAGCACGGCTATAACGGAGCTGTCATACCAGGGATGGTCCCGTACGCCAACCGGGGCTTGGGCCAACGTAGAAATTGACTGTATAAAAAGCTAGTAGCCAAAAAGACGATTAAAAAAAAAGGAAAAAAAAAAAGAAAAAGAGAGAACAAACTACCCCCAGCAATATCCAATTTCTTGTTCCCTGCAGAGCAGCAGCACAGCATTGCCGCGCGGTTTCAAGCTCTGGGTCTCATTTTAGGTGCTCCGAGCTGCCCGCGTGCAGGACACCGTGTACCACAACAAACAGGAGTAAATTGTCGGTGTTTAATTGGAGCCTGTTCCGCTTTATCAGCCCGGTGGAGTTACAGAGCGTTCGCTCGGGTGCAGATTCTGCTCTGATCACAGGCTGTGAGCGGCGAAGCCTGTTATCGGTGGTGCAGCTTCACAGAAGCATGGGAAAAGCCACATCCCTGGTGCCCGAGACCTCTCCCGCTGCAAACCCACCTCTCGTGTGCTGATGCCCTGGAAAACTCTGGGGATGGCGACAGGCAGGAGGGTACGGGCAGGCACCAGCCTGCTTATCCCCTTGCAGAATCCTCAGGCCTTTGCAGTTCACCTCGGGCAGCCCTTTACGTTTTGCTGCTGGTGGTCCCAGAAAGACAGAATTGCATACTCTGTTGTCAATTGGGATGCTGGTTTGCCATCATTCCCTCGGGACGTATCTCCGGACCACGTCTTACTCACCTGGGTTTCGAGAAGACTCTCGCTGAAGGCAGCAAGAGTCACACGAGCGGGGCTTGACCCTCCATCCCCTCTCACTGCTGCACTGCCCTGGAGCTAACGGCCGCTTGCAGGTTTCTTTAGGAGAAACCCTGTTTGCACTTTTAGCCTTTTTACTGCTCTTTCAAATATTTCTTTGCTGGTGGACATTTTTTGGGGGGGAGAAAGGGGGGAAAACTCCTAATTGAAATCAAGTCCATTGTTTTCACTGCACTGAACTACAGAAAGATTGGAGAACGTGGTTGTGATTTGCCACATCTGTTATTTTTATGCATTGTTTTCGTGCCAAGAGTTTCATAAAAGGTGTTATATAACCGCGTCGTATCACATAATTCAACATGTTTCCACAATTAGGAGCCCGCGTGAGCATTTAAGCAACGGTCTTGCCCAGGGTTTTTATGTTTCTGTACGTCTTTCAGCCCAGCCAGCCCGCCATACAAAGATGAACTGTGACCGTGGCTTCCTCCTTTCTCCTCTATTTCCTGATGGCCGAGTTCATCTGTGACCCCTGCTGCACGGATCACTGCTGCATTTGCATTTAAAAAATAAACATCTATCGCTCGAATCGTGTCGCAGAACAAGCAGAGATTTAGCCCATGGTTACACGTAACCGGATCATCTCTCTTCAAGACGCTGGTAGGTTCATTGTTTCCCAAATATTGCGAGATGAGCGTTTACCACACAAAAAGCAAAATACATTTGCAGTGATGGGCAGTTGGATCTAAGGCTGGAAAAACAATGGGAGAAAACAACTGAAGTGATTAAATATAAAACTGCTTTTGCTGTTCACTTGAGGAGCAGTTCTCGGCGTGTTCCACTTAGCGCCCACCTCCAGATGACTTGCCCAAACGCAGCCATGGGTCCTCGCAGCCCTCCTGGGTTTCTGCACTCTCCTTCCTGTACCCACAGAAACAGGCCGTACTGCTCCGGGGGGGGGCGGGAAGCGGGACCAGGGATGCAGAGCCACCACCGATCCCACCCCAGCCATGTCCTAACGCCTCCCGGTGCTGGTGAGGAGGGCAGGTCAGTGCCGGAGGAGGAGGGATCCTCAGGGAACCACCGCATCTTCTGCAAAGCCCGTTCGTGGAACGGTTTTGGAGGATCTCAAAGGGGTTTGCAGACACGGGGTGCCGTCCAGGCAGGGTTCAGCGTGGAGCCCACCACTGCTCTGGATGCCCTCATCAAGGTGGCTTCAGCTCCATCGCCCCTTTTCCCCACCACTTCCCCAGTTCAAAAAACTAAGGAATTAATGGTTATCCATGAAATCAATCCAGAAATGCGGAACCATAGAATTGTTTAGGTAGGAAAAGACCTTTAAGACCATCAGGTATCTACAAGTCCATAAAGAGAGATGCCATTTCTGGAAGAATCCCACAAAGAAGACTTCCATCTGTGAGCAGGGACCAGAAGTTTGGGTCTGACAGAGCTTTGCCATGGAAACAACAGGTTTATTAGGACGTAGTCCACAGTTCTGCCATAGGTGAACCGTTGCGAACTTCGGAAATTTCCAGCCTGGCACTGCTTTAAATGAAAAGCTCCATCTTGTTCTCCTGGGTCAGATATTCTGCGTGCAGTTTCTAATTTGGACCACAGCTCTGGAAAACTTGATTAGAGCTGTGAAAACGGAATTTTTATTAGGGAGAACTGAGCTCTTGCCAAAGTTTATTTTTCAAGGGAGTAGGACCTAATCCTAGAAGTAGTTCCAGGGCTGTGCTATTCTGGATGCCCTTGCAATGGTTTATGGCAATTATGCAGCCAAACCTGGGCTGACTGGCAATGTTTGCTTTGGACAAGTTGCTACAGATGGCAAGCAACTGCGGTTGTACTTCTCAACCTGGAGCAGGCATCACTGCAAATGCATTTTCTTCCCCCCCCTTTTATTTTTTTCCTTTTTCCCCCCCCTTTCATTTTTACACAATTAATATGTTCCCAAATCCATACCACCTAAAAACAGCTAAGCATTTGAAGGCACGTGGAGAATTGGAGGCTAACATACCTGTGTTCAGACAGAAGCCTGTTAGATGCAATCAGTGGACAGACAAATCTCCTCGCCAGCTTTCAAAGCTCAAATTTCTGCAAAATCCAATATGAAACCCCTCTTTAGGTGGATGCTTTTCAGGGAACAGCACGTCAGAGTTTCCTCGAGGGAACCCACAAAGCTTACGGCGTGGAGTGACGCTCTGGAGGGAGCTTTATATCTATACAGCGAGCCGTAACCAGACTGAACTGAGCCATAAATCCAGGAATGCATGGGAAAAGAGCAAATTAAAATGTGCTATACTTGGCAGGTTGCTTTGCAAGCGCAGTACTTGGGAAAGGTGACATTAACGGCCCCGGCAGCTGAAGGCTGCTCTTTCTTCCAGAGCTGGGGTAACACAAGCAGGAGCAGCAAAGGCCTCCCAAAAAGGTGCTCCCGTCGTCTCCCAAAACACTTTGCCTTGGGTGCCGGAGCTCCCGCGGCACTCCCTGCCCGCCTGCTCCGGGCCGGCACGGCCGCTCAGAGCTCACCGATGGCCGTTCAGGATGGGTTTGGGATGAGGAACCCACCGCCAAGACACACTGGGGATGGGGATAAATGGCCCTCAGGGACATCAAGACGCCGCCATAGGACACCTTGACTGGCACCGAGCGGGGTGGGAGCAACACTCCCGCAGCGCCGCATGCGAGCGCTGCACACCGCCGCATGCCCACCGCTCCCTTCCTCGGCTACCAATTAGCACTAATTTAATTGCAACGCAAGAGAAGTGGCTCTGAGCAGCCAGACGGCCGGGGCGAGTCTCTTGGGGACTCATCATCCCATCGCTGCCTCCAACACAGGATAGACTGGAAAATGTCCCTTCTCCAGCACAGGCACTGGTTTCCCCTCCCCACCTGCCCCCTCCCCAGTGAATCCACCTGCGCTGTGGCAGCGGCAGCTTAATTCCTCTGCAGGAAAATAGTGAGAATTAATTTGTTAGTGTCAAATTATACCTTTGGATGTGCATGCTCAGCTCTTACGGACTTCAAGGAAAGGCTGGCCTTCACGCAGGCGGACGCGGCCCTCGCCTGTTTGTAGCGGGCTTTGAAGCTGGGCTGGTGTTAGGAGGTGTGAAATGCTCGGGAGAGGGACGCTCGCCCCACTCGCCGGCTCCGCCACGGGCAGGCAGCGAAGCGAAGCGAAAACAACAGGCGCAATGCGGGAAGTCAGATCCCACAACTTCATTAAGAGTCAGAAAGGAGATCAAAGGAAGGAATTTTCAGCTTTAAAAAAAAATAAAAAAAAAAAGGGGGGGGGGGAAATGTGTTTTAAGTTTGCGAGAAAACCAGAAAACCACAGAGTTCACTTTGCTACATGAAAATAAGTAAGTGATTTTTCTAAGCAAGGCAGAGCTACCCTGCCGTACTTCCTTCTCTCATCCCCGCAGCGCAGAAAGTCTTGTTTGTGCCCAAACCTCCATCAACTTAATTAAAGCCGCACCTCCTCGCACGCGGACAGTTTACACACCACTCCTTGCTCTCCCATTCACACTCGTCCCGAACGCACCGAAATGAAACCCAAGGGACCCCAGCCATGCACTTCACTGCACAAATCAAACAAAACCCATTTACACCAAACGCTGCAGAGGAAGCAGGAGGAGCCTCCAGCCAGGCGAGGACTAAACGCACGGCTTGGCCCCAGCCATATCCTGAAAGAGCCGGAATCTTCCCCCAGGAAAAGGTCTTTTGTATTTGCCAAGGGGAGGCTGAGGCAGCCAGCAGCTCATGGTGCATTTTGGTCACCACTGCACATTTCAGGTCCATTTTGGCCACCTGGACAAACAAATGCCTGAAGCACCTGAGGGACCAGCCAGTGTCACTCTCGACTGTCTCCGGAAGGTCCCAGCAATGCTAATGACTGGGAAAAGGCAGCTATGACACCCAGTTTGGTCTGGGCGAGGAGGAGGATCCGGCGCGGTACAGGAGAGTTGGCCTGACCAGCATCCCCCCGAGGAGGCGATGGAGCAAATCCTGCTGGAAGGCGTTTCCAAGAGGCTGAGATGACAGCGTTTGGGAACAGCAAGTGCGGGTTCCCCAGGCACAAATCGTTCCTGGATGCCCTCTGGGATGAAAGGGCTGGCTCTGTGGATGAGGGGAGAGCAAGGGGGCTTATTTACCTTGAGCTTTAGCAAGGCCTTTTGCACGGCTTCCCATAGCACCCCCCCAGCAAACTGGTGAGATACAAACTAGGTAAGCAAACCAGTAGGAAAACTGGCCAGACGGCCAGGCTCAAACGCTGCTTTCAGGGTATAAAGTCTGACGGGCAGCTGGTGAGCAGTGCCATCCCTCGGGATCAATACTGCCGTTATTAGCCAGCTGGATGGTGGGACAGAGCCCTGGCAGATGACACCAAACTGGGAGGAGCAGTCGGCGCTGGGGAGGACAGAGCTGAGGCAGGTTGGAGAAAGGATACAGACCTTGTGACGGCAAATGCCACGTCCTGCCCCTGGGCTGGGATAAGCCCACGTGCCAGAGCAAGGGGTGACTGGCTGGAGAGCGACTTCACAGGAAGGCACCTGGGGGTCCTGCGGGGCCCAGATGTTTGGAGGCTGGAGCGCACGATGTATGGGGAGATGTGGAGGGAGCTGCATTTGTCCAGCCTGGAATGGAGAAGGCGAAGGGGAGATCTCGCTGCTGCCTGCAAATCCCAAATGGGAAGGTGCAGAAAGACAGAGTCGGGCACTCCTCAGAGGAGCACAGCGAGAGGCAGCAGGAACCAAGAAATTCTGGGTAGATGATAGGGGAAATCTTTTTTTACTTTATCCCGAGGGAGGTCAAGCGCTAGAACTGGAGGGAGACCCCAGAGCTCCTTCAGATACTCAGGTCTCAGCCGAGCACAGCCCTGAGCGACCTGACGTGGGCGGCCCTGCTTTGAGCAGGGGTTGCGCCAGAGCCCTCCACAGGTCCCTTCCCATCGGGATGCAACCTGGTGGTTTCCAGATCCACCCTGGGCCTGGACGCTCATTGGAAAAAGGCACACGTTTTCCCTGTGTTTCTGCACAGTACCCCCCAGCCCACAGCCCCAGATAATACTTACTACAGCGATAAAACAGCCTTGAAAGAGCACGCACAGAGCCAGGCGCATTTTACAAACGCCTCTCCCGTAACATGCCCTGCTGGCGCAAGACTAGACAACTCTTTTTAAAAAAGACTGATCAGGCAACTATTTTTCATCCCTTACACCAACAGCAAATAGTCCCTTGAAATCAGAGTCTTTTTTAGATGCTTGCTGGCACGTTCTATGTACTTAATGATTAAACTTCCCATGCAAATGTGACTTTTGACGATACAGTTGGTAGAACCTAAATAATCCTCAAGGAGGCACTTTTAACTCGAGTATTAGCCTTCCTAGCGCTCACCTGAGCGCTGCACTGTTTCTCTGGTACCATTCCACAGATCTGGCGAGAGCTTTATGCGTTCACAGAAAAGGCCGTCCTCAATTTGGGCCGGAGCATCTTAGGTTACGTCTAACGGTACCGCTGGTCTTGTCCCCAGAATCAGGTCTGGGACCTCCAGTTCAGTTCAGGTTTCCCCCGCCACCAGAATTTGGTGGGAAGGCTGCTTTTCCCCGCTCCCCTGGGTTGCGGGGGGGGTCTCAGTGAACCTGCGAGGGACACAGGATCCTCTCGGGACTGTCCGCCATCCATGGCACTGTGCCACCCGCGTACCCCAGCCCGGCACGGCGGGGATTGACATCCGCCTGTTGCTCATTTTCTTCCCCTCAAGTCCTCCGACACAATATTGCACAAGCACTTTTTAACTCACTGGTGGCCACTGGCCCACGTCGTAGCCACGACATCCATCGCCCCAACGCCCACGCGACCGCCCGCGCCTCGTTCCCCCTCTGCTCTCCTGCCCCCAACGCTGCAGCTTCAGGAGGGACTCGACAGCTTCGCGGCGACAGGTCCATCGCGCGCAGAGGCCATGGCCCAGCTGGGCTGCTCTGCCTGTGCCCGCCACCAGGCTCAGGCTCTCTTTCCCAAGGGATAATTTTGGTAGTTTCCATGGAAGTTGCACAGAACCGTAGTTCAAAACCGGACAAACACTGGCACAGAGCGCTGTGCAGAGCAGCGCTGGGAACGCCATCTCCTGGCGTCCTCTGAATCCGGCCACGCCGCCGCCGGAGAGACAACCCGCATCCGAGCTGACCCCGCTCCGCACAGGGTCGATGGCGGAGGTTTGGGGCCTGAGAGACACCGGTGGAGCGGGTCCCCGCCGCGCGTGCCGTGGCCATGTGGTCCCACCTGGTCCCACGCATCCACAGGGCAGCGCAAACACCCTGCCCAAACCCGGCGGCTGGTGGGTCGGGCGCGTGGCATCCCCGCTGCGGAGCCGCCGGAGAACATCTACCGGCCCCGTGTCCCCCCACACTCCGGGGCAACCCCCTTCCTGCGAGACAAGCACCTGCAGTGCCACCCCAATTTCAGCGCGCTAGCTCGAAGCACTTCTCAAAACAAGAGGTCGGGCTCCGTCCAGTCACCAGGATTTTAATGCGGTGGGTCTCTGGTGTTTGCACCCCCGTTCAGAGGGAACCTGCTCTGCAAAGGGGACCTTCAGCTCGGAGGCGATGTGGCAGCGAAACCCAGAGCAGACCCAGCTCCGTCACCGGGAGCCACCACGTCTGCCTGCCTCCCGAGAAACAGCCTTGCATCCGAGAGGAAAACAGCATATGGGGAGAAGCCTTGGCAAGGCTGGAGGTCTGGTGATCAGCTCCTCGGAGCTGCTCCACCACTGGCCTGAAAGAACAACTCCATCAGCCACAGCAAACAGACCTTCTGCTTCCCCCAATTCGGAATTCATCACCGGCTCAAATACAGACACTCCAGGCTTTTTCCTGCTTTAATTATTTAAAAATCCTAACTCTGGTTGTTTATTTTCAGGGGCTATTACTACGTTCAACTATTGTAAGACAAAAAAAAAAAAAAACAACAAACCCCACGACCAAGAAAAAAATTGAAGCCTTTCCCTCATTCTGCTGGTGAAGTTTAATTCACTCTAATTATTTCGTATTACTTAGACTATAATAGTTTCATAATTTCTAGTATATTAAGCACTTAATACGTTGTGTCATTTGAAGTCGCATATTAAATTCAGCAAAGTACATTTTAATGAGAGCTAAGTAGTGTGAAAATATTAATACAACATAATAGCTCATTTTTGCACCCGCGCCGGTAAGCGCCGCCGCCACGCACGGTGTGGCCGGGCAGGTGAGCGCAGTGCAGGGCAGGCACGCTCGCAGGTCGGAAGAGCTGCCAGGACAGCACGGCTCCGGCAGCCCGGCGGGAGGAAAGCGGGAGCTGGGAACGCACCGTGTCCCAGCGCCCCACTGCGTGTCGTGATGAGGGGCTGGGGTCAGGATCAAGAGCCCCCCCGAGGTGCAGCAGCACCAGCAGCACCGCACGATTCCCCCAGTGCCAGCACCCAGGGCCAGGCACCCCGGCCGAGCTCCTGGGTGGTTTTCCACAGGGTCACCCTGTGCCACCTCCACCCCACGAGGTGCCAGCGGAGGAACGTGCGAGGAAAGAGGCCCAGCTGCTCCGCTGCGAGCTCCAGAGAGGCCCAACCATTCCATCCCCGGCAGCCACCCGCCTCTCGCTTGACTCCGCTTTTTTTCTTCGCCTCTTTGCTGTGTCTCCCCGGCGTACGCATCCCTTCCGTGTCCCAGCAGGACGCTCCCCCTTCCCGTACCCTTACCTGTGTGGGAGATGCCACCAGCAACGCTGTCCCCACTGCTCCTGCTTGGGGTCACCCGTCGCAGGCACCTCCTGCAGCGCAAAAGGGCGTCTGTCTGTCCCCAAACCAGGCACGAGCTCTTCACCTGGTGCTCTGAGGAACGAGCCCTTCCCCGCCAAGGGGCTTTGTAGCCCCCGGGCCAGCCCCCCCCGCCCCCCCCGCCCCAGGTGATCTCCCTCATCCCTGGGGATGCAGCTCCTGCTCCTGCTCCGGCACAGCTGATCCCGGGGTCGGGCACTCGCTGCCCGGGGGAAAAGCCACGCTGGGTGAGGGGGACGATCCTGATAAAACCCCCG
>VZSF01009052.1:161337-201483 GCA_013398295.1 Chionis minor | reverse complement strand
ATTCAATTAATATTTTTAAAACATTATTAATGTTTCTCTCAAGTCCTTGTGTTCCCATTCAAGAGGTTAATTTAGAAGAACTTACCCAACGTGACAGTAGTTTTATGGTGCGATCATTTTACATTTACAGCTAGGAAATTTTTTTCAGCCATTTTTTTTTCTAGTTTACACTTTTCAAATTAAAACTATTGCTTTCTGAAGTGTCTCTGTGTGCGTATGCGAATATAAGCATGTGCATGTAGAGAAAGATAAATGCATCTTAATTACCTAGTTGGTTGTAACTTTTCAATTTTACAAATGTTAATATGAGATGTGTGGCATTCAAGGAAAATTGTAGTTAATTTCTTACGTCTTTTGGGTTTGGAAGCTGCACGTGACTTTTCTTTTTTGGAAGTGTTGATTAAGTTTTACAGAACTGGAAAAGTACTGTTTCAGTTTACTGTTTTCTTTGAACCCAGTAATTTACCCTGTATTAAAAAGGAGTGGTACTATCTGTTACTCAAAGGTAATAGTTTTTCCAATGTCATACAGGTTGACTTGCATTGTAATTTAATTTGGTGTAGCTGTTGGGGTTTTTTTTCCTCTGGACATCCTTATCAAAAGACTTGTAAGGAAGGAACTCAATTAGGGATAGGTAATAATTCTCTAAAAACAAAAGACTCATAAGAATGACAGTGGACATAGTCTTATAAAAACTACATAGAACCTGGAGAAGTATCTTTACTGCAGCATGTGCTCAGGTAAATGACATCTGTCTGCTGCTCCTGTGTAGCAGAGTACTGGATCGCTGTCGAAAATGTGAGGTATTTACTGTGGTGACATTCAGCAACTATATTTATTGAGATGCTGTCTCAATATAAGTCCACAAGAAAAGTGAAAATTTGAAGAGAAGGTAGTAAGTATCAGTTTTACAAGTGTAAATGTCTTTCAGTATTCTGAGATACGGTCACAAGTCGTTTATGCTAATGGTGGTGTCGAAATGTGTACTTCCTTTTGGGTTCTTTTTAGGAAGTTGGTGTTGATGCACAGCTGTAAAGGCTGGGTTTGGCAGTAGACCTATTTTTAAACCGAAAAATCCTGCTTGTCAAGGAAGTCTGATATGTCCCAGTATCCCCCCAGCCACTGGGATTTAGAGCCTTCCAGACCTCCTCTATGCGTACCTACCTTCTTATCAGGAAGGGTTTCTTCACCCTTTTTCAAACCAAACAGTATAAATTCCTCGCCTTTCTCTTCCATTTTCTCCTTCCGGAATAACACAAGTCTGAAGTTCAGGAAAGTTCTATTTAAATCTAGTCCAGGGATAGATGTAATGGGAAATTTTTCTCACTACTCTTAATTTCTTTACTGGGAAGAGAAGGCTCCATGCCTTCTAGGAAGGCATAAAAAGGAAGCTCTAGTAGGTTGGCTGTAAAAAGTTTTAACACGTGCAAAAAGATGTTTAGACGGTGGGGTTTTTCAAGTTTTTGAACATACTTGTTGCTTTGTTTTTTCCCCTGCAATGATGCCTTGCAGTAATTACGATACGGGCTTTATGGATGGGGAAGGACACAGCCCTGGGGACCAGTACGTGCATGCAGGCTGATATATGGTTCTCATGCAGACTTTGCATCAGACCTTGTGTGTGTTTTGTACAAGTTGTTGTGTTGTGTTGTTTAAAAATAACTCCATGTGATGTATGTTAAGTGTATTTCATTTTTAAAATGAAATTAAAGAAGTAATTCTGAATATACTCA
Source organism: Chionis minor (assembly GCA_013398295.1). NCBI lineage: Eukaryota > Metazoa > Chordata > Aves > Charadriiformes > Chionidae > Chionis > Chionis minor. The sequence goes on along the minus strand of VZSF01009052.1, from coordinate 199,750 downwards.
GTTTAACGAATGTTCAGGTGTCAAAGCACTCAGAAATAGGAAAAATTATATGTAATCAGATTTTGCACCTGATTTAGAATACTCTACTGTTTTGCGTGTATGCCTTTGCTGACATTATCAAGTAAATACAGTGCTCTTACAGCATCCTGACTGATTTTGTGTACCATAAAAAAGTTACAAATCTGCTTTGAAAGATACAGCCTATTTTGTCTTAGAGCAGGGAAGGTGTTTACTTTCGTACAGTAACTAGTACAGTGTTTATCCATGTTTGAGCTCCTAATGAAATAGTATTAATATTTTGAAATCAAATTCTGGATATTGTTATCCTGACAATAAGGGGAGTCCTCTTAAACATTGTGGATAAATACTATTGTACCAATTGCCTCATACACTGGCCTGTTTAGGAAAACAAAACTTGATTCATGGGTATATTCACAAATACACAAAGAAACAGGCTGATTTATTACAACTCGGATATTTTGCCATAAGGATGTTTCAGTTTGCAGTACTACTCACTGGTTTTCTTATGAAATGGATTGTGAGAAAGCAGTAGCTCTTCAAACACTTCCAATTTTAGGCATTTTCCTGCCCAGTTTCTGAAGTGGACATACATCTTTGTTGCTTATGATAGAAGGTGATATTTCTCAGGAGAAGTGGTCTCAGATCCACTTTTCTTTAAAAATTATGTATGGGATATGTGTGTTGTGTGAATATCTCTCAAATCTGCTTTTTGGATTGAGGATGAAGGTGGAGCGTCACTGTGCTTGGCAGGATGTGTGGTTGAGGACAGTTTATGGAGATACAGTCTTTCAGACTTTTTTTTCTGGACAGTTTAATATTGGTTTAGAAGTAACCCCCTGAGCTGTTTCTGTCTTCCATTCCTTCCCACCAGTTTCCAGACCTTTGTTTTCTGCCCTAATGTCCACATCCAAATGGCTGCCTACCTTTCCTCCTACTCTCTTTTTTCCTCCACTCTTGAATTTGTACTGAATTGCTTCCTTCTGCCGTGTATTTGTTGGTGCAGAGGGAACACACGGATTCAGGGACACATCCATATTTTTCATTCACGTGTCCAGATGTGAATTCAGCGAGTGCAGACCTTCATCTGCATTGCAAGGACTTTGCTTTGTATACTGTATCTGCTAAAATTTACAAAGTGTCTATTGAGAATGTCTAAATTGCAAGTTTATGGGAATGGGAGGATTAAATCCCAGCCAAATTTCAAATCCCTGATTCAAAAAACAGGTGCACTAGAGTGTTTCATAGCAAAGTTTGCTAGATTTTTGTAAAAATCTTTGTAAAATCGGCAAACCAATGTATTTGTATTCTGACTTCCTCTTGGATATAGATGAACTGTTTACTGTGAAATTTTCAACACAGCTCAGCCTGAGGCAAACAGCAGCTATAAATTATAGCTAAAGTTTGGTAAAGTTCTGGGTAAGTAGGAAGAAAGTAATTGGAATTTTATCAGCCTTAGGGATTAGCCAATTAATTGATTTCCAGTCACCCCTCACTACAGTATCAGTGTTCCTTAATCGTCAAATTGGAGACCAGCAACAAGAAAGTGCTCTACATTTAACCATAAATGTTCAGTGTTGGGGCACTGTTCGGCTGATGAATTAGGCTGAAGTCTTTGTTCTCATTGTTTGATTTTTGGTCAGAAGATTATGTCAGTTTCTGAGTAACAGGATGGAGCTACTTTGTAAGACAGAAAAGCTTTACACTATCTCCAGCTTACCAGGTTCTGCGTTCAGTTAATCTGTTCTGGAAGTTTGTTTTGTGTTCTCTTCCAGTACTATTTGTCTTGATCTTTCATAGCCTGAGAGTTGCTGGAACACCCACTGGTCTGAGGACAGAGTCTAAGCATTAAAACACGAGATTTGAAGATGATTGCTGGAGTAGCTGGGTTGTTGAGCATGAGTTCAGAGTCGCTTGTCCTTCAGCGGTGCTGTGTCGTACGTTGTGGTTTACCATGTGGCCACACGTAAGATTATGCAATGCTGCAGCAACTTGATTGCTGTCCGGTTCTTGGATAATATTAGTTGTGATCATGTAGGAGAAGGCGTCCAGGCTCAGTTCTGACTCGCAACTCCAAGGCTTTTCCAGAATCTCATCCCACAGTAGCTCAGTGCTGACCTATCTAACCACAGGTCCCAGAAGAGGACTTCTGTTATTTGAGGGGTGATTAAGCCTAAAGCTGTTACGTTAAATGATTATTGTGTGCTAACAGCAAGGGCAGTACGTGCCTTTGGACCTCTCAAGTGTAATTACGGGATTTACAAGCTCCTCTAGCTGTCATATGCAATGTGCTGAACGGGTGCGCACAGAGGGGGATGGTGGGGACCTTCTAATAAGGACTAGTAGGAAGGCAGGTGGCCTTGTGTAGTATGTTGTAGATACTACGTGATAGGAAGAGACATAAAGAATGAGATTCCAAATAAAGCTGCTTCTGCAAAGGATGTAAAAATCCGTTTGATTGCTCAAATGAAGGACAAGTTTAAAAAGCTGGAAACAAAGAGTGTATTTTTCACGCGTGGAGTGCATGGATGAGCATGGCTGCTATCCCTTGTATGTGAGGAAGGGGTAGGAACCCAGTTTGTGCGATGGGAAGAGAAGAAGAAGAGAAAGGTTGTGGTAAAAAATGAGCGAACAGCAATGACGAGCGGAAAGTCACTAGAGGAGGCCAGGAAGTCCTCATTTTTCAAGGATAATTTAATGCAACTTGTTCAGCTGCAGAGGGAGGACTGATGGGAGAGGACAGCGCTCTGCCTGTCAGTGCAGTTAACAAGTGTGGTCCTTCATTGACTGAGAATAATCAGGATTGAGAGCTGTGCTGCCTTCTCAGGAGGTTTGGGATTTTGCTGCCCAAAAGAGAAGAGTATGTCCGGCATTTGCGTGTTGGGAAGACAGGGCGCTGGAGAGAGAAAAAGGGAGTTGAGGGAGATGTGTCCAGTTGGCCGGGTGACATGAAGAGGCCCCCAGACCCCTGCAGACCCAAGGAGGGGTTATGCTTAGGAGCTTTTGCTGTACTTGGCGCTGCCTTTTGTGGATGACACCCAAACTGTACGTACCTGTGCCTGTTCCAACAAGCAGAGGTCACATGCTTTCAAGACAAAGTCTACTGTTTCTCAGAAGATGCCGTCATGAAGAGACAACCAGCTCTTCCCGCTGTCAATGCTTTTGATTCAAAATACTTCAACTTTTGGCAGGGTTGTTTAGGTTCTTTTTAATTTTTGACTGAAAAAAATAAATCTTTAGAAATGCTGATATTAAAAAGAAATACTCTGTGGCCAGAGTCTGTCTTTTTGGCCAGCTCTGCAGAATGATGGTGCTTGGACTGTTTTGATCTGATGATTGTGCACCTGACACTGAATCACTTTATTTTGAAGTACACTTCTTTATTGTTTTAGTTGTCATGTGTTACATTTGTGGGGAGAATGCAGCTAAGGCAGGAGAATTCACTGTGCTTAAGGCACTGGGTGCATATAGTCACACTTCTGAGAAGATTCTGAACAGGAAGAAGAAAGGAATTAAACCGATTTTACACGTAGTAGTAACCAAGGTGCAGTATCGGGTACCCCGAAATTAAGCCTCTTAAACCAGCTGTGCAAAAAAGCCTGAAAGTGGCACTCCTTTTTCCTGACACCCTGGCCAGTGTCTCAGAGTTGATATTCTTCTCTACATAACTGTTTAGTTAAACAAAAACTGTGGGTGTTGATAGGGAGACATGCTTTTTTGCTGTTTTTTGCATTTTCCCCTGAAGATACTGTAGTTCACCCATCTGTAGCGTTACATAGCTTGCTCTGTCTGGTGGAAAAGAACACTGAGTACTAACCATATTTGAAAAGGACCATAGTTCTTTTTTATTTCTAGTACTGTTATTAAAGCAGAAACTGAAGTTTCTAGAGTTTTCTGGCTACTTGATGAAAAGAATTTCTTCATTGTCCAGAATCTGAAAAAATACGATTTTTTCCAGCGAAATCCTATGGAAGACCATCTGCCATACAATATTAATCTTAGGAGGAGACAGGTTCATTTAAATGTACGGTGTGCTTTTCTGAGTTTATCAGGATAAAACTGCGAAACTGATTTCCATGCCCAAAGAACGATACCATCTTTCTATCTAGGTAACCCTGAACATCCAAGAGACACCAAAATGGGTCAGCATTGAAAGCAGAGCAATTTGTTCTCGGGTGGCTCTCCACCATTTCAGTGAAACAGAGTAGCTCTGAAATGGTTTGAAGATTTGTAATGACCAATTTTGTGGAAGAGTGTACAGTAAGGGAAACAGTAATACTATTCAAAAGTTACCGAAGACCGGGGCTGAAGTTCTGTTTTTCTCAATACACTTATATGTGAGAAGTTACTGGATATAGGTTTGCTTTAGTTTGTAGCCAGTCATTTTTCAGGCTTTGATTTCATCCCTCATGAATGATCTCTTAAATATTTTTTTTTCCATTGCCTGGTGCTTAACTAAAGAAGATTTACTTTTTTCAGAGACATAATAATGTATACTTGAGAAATCTGCTTTTACAGGGAAATGAATAGACTATGGTGATGTTATATATTTGAGCAAACTGAAGGTCAGCTGTAAAAAATGAACTGTGCAAAAGATGAGTCTAGTCCTGCGTTTTTTCATGCCCAGCTACAGACTATTCACTTCATGCAATAGGAAGGTACTCATTTATAAAGCTTTCCTTTTGCATTGCTGTTCAACCTGCATCCCTTTTAAGTTATTCCTTGACATTTTCTCCTACTACTTTGGGAATGCTAGGCATTAATAATAACTAATATAACGATTCTGAGCAACATTTATAACATTCGAAGGTGATAATTTTTTTTTTTCTTAGGCTCAAAGAATTTGTCAATTACAGCAACATTATTGAGAAATAGTTTTTCTTATTAGTCTTTTGGAAATAGTCTTTCAGAAATGAGTTAACTGAAAAAGATTAGTAAGGTAGCACAATTAGGGCAAAGCAAAACCTAAGCAAATAAATTAATAGACTTTGAGAGATATTTTGTTGCTTCATTTTTGAAAGATTGGAGCTTAACCTGTTATATTTATCAGTAGTGGGAAAATGAAGCATACTGACCTAATTTTCTTCGCCCCAATGTGGGATTCATTGTAATACAAGTGGATCTTTCCCTCTTTTTGTTTTAACCGTGTCTTTAAATCATGACTGGTTATGGACCATAGGAGTGCACAGGTGGAACTTTTATATATTCTTGTAAATGTGTGGTCCACCAGATATGTGCAATGTAAACTTTATTTTGATTTCCATCACTTCAGGGTTCTGGTTTAGTTCTTTGATTTGGCTCCTCATCTGTCACCCATAACAGATGAAAAAACAATTTCTATCAACTTTATTTGTGTATAAAATCTAGTGTAGCGTATATATGACGGATGGTAATCCAGACTATTTCTGCTGGGTTTCCATTTTTTTATAACAAGTTATGAGGCAACTTTTTTGACTGCGAAGTCCGTAACCCTGGCTTCTGAAGGTATGCAAACCTCAGCTTTCCATACATCTCCTGAAAGACTGGAAGGGTATTCCTTCCCCAAAAAGTACATCTGACCATGCAACTAAATGGAAATCTCCACCTTTCAAACCCTCCAAAGATGCAGCCTTCACAGCACATCACTTGCGCATCTGAGTGCGTGGCACTTTAAAGCTTTATTTGCCACTGCATAGGCAGAAAAGGAATATTCAGTAAAATCTTACAAAGAAGAGCAAATCTGTAGCAACTGCACTGTTCTGTTTTTTTCTCACATTCTTTTAGTTAGAATTTTATATTTTTGTGAGCTTGTGTCAGTGTACTATTTAGAGAGGAAAGAGATTTTTCTTTCACCTATTTGAATTGTATGCTATTTGTTCTGAATTTCAGGTTAAAAGGTTAAGAAATCCAATTTTAGTTTCTGTGAGAAATTTTCCCACAAAATGTTCACACTCTAGCATTTAATGTCTCTTATGTGTTTGGTTTATGAACATTTTTGCTTAATTCAACTTCTGAATTAAGACGAAAAACTGCTTGGGTACCACGAGCTTCAGTGCCCTTTTCTTTATACAAAAGAGAGGTTGGAGGGTAAAAATCATCACAAATGAGGGACAGTATTGAACAAAACCTATAAGCATTGCAATGGAAATAAGCCATTATTCATAAATGTGTGCTGCGGTCATTTTTTTCGAGAATATGTGGATCCCAGGTCTCAGATCCTTCAAGTGAAAGTGCAGTTCTTTTAAGATTTAATTTGTTTATGCATGAGGATGTGGCGATAAGCCGGTGGGTAATTTTCCTGAGTGGTCCTCCCTTCCTGTAAGCGAAGGGCTGGAGTTGTGCGCTCATGTCTCAACATCCTTCTGCACGTACCGTTCCAGTGTAACCCACTCCGACAGTGTTGCCAGCGTTCAGTTTCTCCTGTTTTTAGATCCTGATCTTCTGTCTCTGTAGGTAGTTAAACTTTCAAAGTCAGTTTGTGCTCAGTTTTTTCATGCAGTTTATTCTTCAACTATACGCCGGTGCGAACCATGGAGTTTATGCCGCCACTTGTACCATGCGTCACCCTCTGTCCTTTTGTGTGAATCTATTTTGTGTTGTTGTTGTTATGACTCCTTTCTTGAAGGTAAAACATGGAGGCAAAGTGAGTTGATTTGTTTAGCATCGGAGAAGTGGCAAAGTCAAAAGCAGATTTTGAATCGTTTTGCTCTGTTTGGCTTGCTTAAACCCTGATCCCCAGCTGAATGCTGGTATCTTGCATATTTTAATTGTTTGCAAAACTTTAGTTGTTTTTAACTTGCCTGCTGTACAAAGGTGAACTGTCAACCTGCGTGATGGGCGAGGCTGCTTTAGCTGTGGTTTTGTCAGAAACTTACTCTCTAGATATGACAGTCTATCTCCTAGATAAGCTTCTGTCTCATCTTGCTATGGATTTCCGTGTTAATAGGTATTCTAATCTAATCATACTAATTATTCTGTGTAACCAAATGATGAGTATCTTAATTTAGAATGTTATGCAACTGTTCCTATGACTCGTGATTGCCTTTTAGAGGGTTGGGGTTTTTTTCCTTAAAAAAACCCGGGCTGTTCACATTGAAAGGGCATTGCCCACAAGGCCAAACGCGGACGTCCAGTTTTGCTTAGAAACGAGCTTTACTAAACTTCAGCGTGGAACTGAAAAAACAATGTCTTTGTGTGGGATTAACCTTCCCTGGCGGAGCTGTCGCTGTCCCTGTGGCCTGGGACGGCTCGGTGCCACGGCGCTCTCCTGGTCCTTCCCTGGAGGAGGGTAGGTTGGGTTGTTCTCCTGTTGATCATTTTGTGTCGGGAGGCCTTTCCCACTCCCCTCAATTTTGTTGTGCCGCTGAATGGGGCTATGGTAATGCTGGGGCTTTGTGGCTCTCTCATTGTCTTCCTGACTAACGGATAGAAATGTCAGGCATAGAGAACCGGCCCCGGAGGGTGACCCCTGTAGCATTCCCCTTCGGCTGATTGACGTCCGGGCAGCTGCTGGGAGAAGCCCCCACCATTCAGCGGTTGGTGTACTTGGTGAGCCGGTCCCCCGGTGTCAATCCTGTTAGCCCAGTTGCCATGTGTTGGGGACGGTGGCCTTTCAGCACTAGATTAAACATTCTGCACCTGCCGCTGGTGGTGGTGCTTCCCCCTGCCCTCCCCAACAGTGTCACCTTGAAGGCTGGTGGGGCGACTGCAGCCCCACTACAAAGGCAGCTTTTGTTTGCCAGGGTTCCCAAAACACTTTGTACTGCTGCTCTTTTTTGTGTGTTGGTTTGTTGGTTGGTTGGTTGGTTTGTTTGTCTAAACCCAGCTAAGCCTGAGTGGGGGTAATTTATTTTTTTTGTTTGGTTTGGGTTGGGTTTGTTTTTTTTTTGTTTTACAAATGTTGGGTTTCAACACTTTGCTTAGAAAATTTAACAGCAGCATCAAGTCAGTGTTAAAATAGATATGGATAATTTCTTTTAGTGCAAATGTACCAGCAAAAAAAAACCCAGAAAAAGTACTAGCAGTAAAAAGGGTGAGGAGGAGTTGTATGCGTTGCTCAAATTCTTGCTGTGCCAAAATAATTTTGTTGCAGTCAGAAGAACTCTAAAACTTGCTTATCAGGTGAGCGTTAAAATCATATTGTTATTTATTGATCTGATTCTTATATCAGCACCTTACAACTTTGCTTTGAACATTTATCTTCCTTCACATCTCAAAACAGTTAGGATGCAGGATTTGTAGAAGTAGCTAGAAAAATGCTGTGGACCCTGCCTTTTTCTGCAGCTTTCCCCTGCCAGCCCGTAGCTAGAATAGAGCACTCAGAGTGGGGAAAAGCTCAGGAGGGAACATTCAAAACTCTTCTCAAAAGTAGTGGGGCACCAGGAGCAATGCTCTTACTGTGCTCGCAGTCACGGAGGTCTCAGTGCGGCTGACTTGACTGTGGGGATGGCAGTGACACTTCATCATAAATGTACGTAATTGCCTCTCTGGCCCGAGAATTTTCTGATTTTTGCATACTGGTGATAATGTTTCCAATTATTGTAACTGATATTGCGTATCTGCAATTCATTGTACAAAATTAATCGTAATATTGTGCTTTTACATTTTAACTGTGAACTGTTAAGTGTTCTTTCCTTTCAAAATCTCATCCTTGTTGGGAAGGTGGAAATTTATATGTAGTTATTTGCCAAATATTAGCACACTTCTGCAGTGCAACTATTTGTACGTATATGTATGTTAAAGCTAAATAAAGCTATTTTAAAATATCCATCAGATTAACAAGTGAAACTTTTAGCTCAGCAGTGTTGAAAGACAAATTTTTTTAGCAGAATAGGTGAGTGCCATAAAAATAATTTTAGCTTGCACTGCAAATGTCTTTGGCATCTCTTCAGCAAGTGTCGGAAAGACTACTTTTGTTTTTCACTTGAGTTTAATGTGTTTAGTATAAAAATGGTTTATTACAGCATTCTTTGCAAGACATATTTTATTTCAATGTAGTACCTAGACTTTTCTTGACAAAAGAATGGCAGGCTGGCCTTCACAGAGTAGATGTTAATCCCTCTGAAATCTCCAGAAAAGTCTTGTTATGAAAAGACGAAAGGACATATATCCATCCGTATATTATATGACTTCTGGTTTTGTGTGTGTTTTTCTTGGGTATATGAGGAATAGATTTTGACATTGGTCTCCTGATGGCCGGCTGGTATTTTGAGAATCGGGGATCAGGAAAATATTAGAAAATGGGTGGAGTCTTTATTATGTCCCAGAAAACACAGGTTCCATTCAGGTGTGTAGAACTTTTCTTTTATTAGGAGAGCTTTCAAGAACATATCCTCAGTTTGAAAACAGGTCAAATCAGAAATTTATAAATTAAAATAGAAATTAATGAAAGCCTATACATGACTAACTTTTCCAGTAGATACTTCAGAATTATATGGTGGTGATGCATATGCGGATACATGTTTGATCAATGAAAAGGTTGCTCTGAAAATAATAGGTTCTTACAAAGCTCTAAACTTGTTTTAGAAAAGCAAATGGCATTGAGAGGCTACATCTTGAGTGCATCAACAGTTGTTGATTCCAGTACAATCGCATTATAAGTAACCCTCTTTGCTGGTTACTAGTCACACAAAATATAGAGATACAACATTTCGACCACCCTGTGCTGCTCATTGTCACCATTCGCAGCGGTTCTTTTGGCAACACTGGACCATTGTTTATCAAATTCCATTCTTTAATAGTTGGCTGGCGGTCACTTTGTTATCTTTTTTATTTGGTTGCTCTTAGTAACTAAAATTATTTATAGAGAGATGTATGGATTCTGTACATGAAATTGAGTGGAGTTGGTTTGCTTGGTATTACTCTCAGCAGAGTCCAAAAAGCTAAAAAGTTCAGCAAAATTTATCAGAAATGTTGGAAAGTCAAATGGACAAAAGATGTTTTACACAAAGCTGCCATTTGCATTTGGCTACGGTTCAGAGGAGAGCCTCGCCTTTAACACCCCTTTTTAATGTTTTGTATTTTGTGCTCAAGTAAGTATTTTGCTTTTGAAACTATGAAGTACAAGTTGTCTTATATCTTCAGCAAAATTGAGAAAGAGTTTATGTTCACATTTTTATTTTGTTACGGCTCTAACCTAAAACAGTCATGAAAAATACAGGTGTTAGTTGTCTTCCCCCGCCCCCTGGACTGCGAATTCTACATTTCCATCCCATCAGGTTCCTTACTTTTTTATTTTGTGCTGAAATTATTTCTAGTAATTATAAAATACTGTTTTTTAAAAAACATTTAGGAGGAATTTAGGTTTGTAATCTCTATAAACACCTAAGAACACTTTTATATCCAATAGCTTATAATAATTTGGACTGTAGCTATCACTCTTACAAATCTACAACTGACTACAGGGGTTATTGAAATAAAATGTACTGTATGCCTTCAAGTTCTATTTAGTGCAGGGCTTTGTCATTCAATTTTTGTATTCTGTATAGATGACAAGCTAGATCAGCAGTTGCCGTCCTTTGCATTTCACTCACTTGGTGCTGTATGCTTCTACGGCTTAAAAATTACTGCAAAAATTGCTGCTCTATTCTCTTCCCGGACACCAATTGCTGATTTTACAGCCAATTTACTGTGCAAAAATGGTTCACCTCTTAGATACAGAAATCCTGAATTGTAGATGGTGTCTGCCCAAAGCCAGAGTTGAGTTATGCTGATCTGCAAAAAACCCCAAACCTCAAGCCAAATGTTGTTAAAGAAGTGCTGTAATCAGCAGCCATTTTCATAGAAAAATTCTGCTCACTGTGAATAAAAAAAGTTATGTTTTGTTTAAAGTCCATGTAAACAAAGACTGGTGAATGTATTGGATGATTAGGAGCTTTATTCTTAAGGCTTTAAAAGTCTGTTTTCTTTTGCTGCATCTATTTATGATAAATTCCAAAATGAATTTAAAGAATAGTTCAGTGCAGCTTCTTCAAGAAAATGAAAAACTCAAATCTGGCACTGCGGTTGTGTAGGAGTTTGGGCAAGGCGTGGAGCAGTAGTGAAGGTGAGCCCAAAAACAAGTACTAGAACTCCTCTACTGTTCCTCTCTCTGCTATTCCTCTGTTATTTAGTGGATGGTTAGTTACGTAGTAAATCTAATACTGATTGGATGTAAAAATGTTTGCATAAGATGTACAAGAAGTACATGATAGCAATTTTGAAAGTTATTATGGACATCTTAGGAGAAAACTACCTGCATAAACCAAGGAGATGTCCTAAATAATCTCCAAGGGATTGCATAGGAAATTAAAAGGAGCAATTTAGCAATACGTTTCTGCTCTGGCAGTCATGAATGTTCTCAATGTTCTCACTTTCGGAGAAAAGTGGTGGATGTAAGTTAGAGCAAAAGAGAAAAAAGCTAATTCCAGGGTGAAGGCTTAACTTTTAACTAATTAGTACATTGTGCTCAGAATTGTGTAGTATGCTGGGGCTTCAGGTTAAATCATATCATATCATATCAATATGATAACATATGTACATGAACAATGATGTTATAATCACACATCATATTCAGATACCTTTATCCAGAAGGAGCAAAGAGAAGTAGCTTGTTATTAGTAAATTAAAAACCCTTTGTTAAAGTGAAGCGCATTAAATAGCAAAGAAGGGAAAAATAAATCTGTAATAGCAACAGCAGCAGGAAAGTATTTTTCATTGGCTGTTCCAAGGATAAGGAAGAGACGGGAGAAACCAGTTTTTCTGTAAAGCAATGAATGAAGGAGTAAATTCAGTTAAAAGCCAGGTCTTTACAGTATTCTAAGGAAATTCTGCAAACAAGAGCCAATTGGAATAATTATACCTTTTCTCACCTAACTTGATAGGGCAATAAACGAATAAATAAGGCGAATCAGCCAGGTGATACTTGGAGATTCTGTTGAGAAGGAGCAGGGAAAAAGCTGAGGAATTTAGGAATCTAGGGGGAGAAAACAACAAGTTGTTGTCAGTGAATATTTTAATACTAAATCCTAGATCTGGCCGGTATCTGCTTTCTGTATTTGGTGGGAATGTACTGTACATACCATCACAGGAACACTCTGGAGATGGCATTTTAGGCACGGGTCCAGAGCATGACTGGTGTATACGGCTGGATGCAAACGGTACAGAAAGTTTAGTCTGGGAGAGAAAATCTAAGCCTGCCAAGGATCCGAAGACCAGAATGAAGTGGTCTGTAGGTTGCCAAGCGCAGACGGATGCTCCTCTGCCTGTGGCTGGAGCTGGTGGCCGTTGCAGGGCTTTCAGAGCGCCCGACTGGGTCGGCCCGGGTGGGAGCGTTTGGACTCTCTGTGGATGTGCCTTTGGATGTGTCCTTTTCCCAGGAACCCAGTCTGTGGTTGCATTCTGCCAGAGGTTGGGTTCAGAGGCCAGGGAATCCAAACCGATGCCACCATGGAAGTGGTTGCATATTTTATGCCTCTTAAGTTGACTACGAGTCTGCATATCAGATGATACTTGGAAGTTAATTGAGCAACTCCACCAGAAGACATGGGGAGAGGAGGAAAAAAAAAAAAAAAAAGATGACTAGTTAACCTTTAAATCAACACTCATGCAGTGTTTTGAGATGACTTTGGATGTCTGCCGCACAACAGATTGTGCAATGGAAGAGTGAGAGCAGTTATTGATGCTTCTGGAAAAGAATCCCTTTTTTTTTTTTTTTTGCAGGTTGAAACATGATTGTTAAAATCAGCACAGGTTATTTTGTGAGATTGCAGAGGGGCGGTTTGAATATTTGTAAGTATCGAGGGATTTTCCTCTTAATTAAATTATGAGATTTAATGGGTAATGGATAATGCTAATGATTAGAAACTGTGCTGATTCTTCTGAAGGGCTCAGAGTTTGTTAAGTAAAGCCCAGCAACTGCAAGTCTTCACTGATAATACAATGATGTCGTAATTAGTGATGGACAGCTTAAGACAAGTATCGAATAACAAATATGAGAGAGAAATGTGTTTTTCATTTACACATATGGGAATAATATCATTTCCAAATTATGCTCTTTTTTTTAAATAGCAATTGCATCATTTTACAAAAACTAAGAATTGTGACATTAATTTAAGAAATCTGAGCCATCTGAAGTAGCAAACTTTGAGAAGATTACATTTCGCCCCACTACAAAAAATATTCCAAATTTTGTCATTCAAATCTCATATTCTTCAAACCTCCGTAAAGCCTATTTTATCTGAATGGTTTTTTTCCCAGTCTTTCATTGTCTTTTGACTTTAGTATTTCCCTTCACCTGGTTTCTGTCTTTTATTGTCTCTCAACTTGATGTTTTTGCCCTCACCTGGTCAGGGAGAGAGATCTGTGGCTTGATCTCAGGAGGCGGATTGTGTATACGGTCCTGGCACCGGACAGGGGCTTAGGGAAGGGATTTTCTAAGAACATGGTTACAAAGGAGGACTCTCTCATAATGTCAGAAGCAGCAGTGCTGTGGAGGAAATAAAGATGTTTTTATCCTTTAAGTGTCACCATTTAGTGTCAGTTTATATCATATTTTTATTTTTTATCTTTTTTTTTAAAAAAAAAAAAAAAGTAGGTGAGAATATTGTTCTCCCGGTCCTGCTGTCTGGATTTAGAGATTATTTGTGTCAAGCCTCTTACCTTCTCATAGTTATTGCTTATGATGGTCATTTCTTGGTTCTGTTGAGACACTGCAATGAATTATGTAAATTACTTTCCTTTATATCTTTGCATTAAGTGTAGTTGTGAGTCTGGGCATTTCTTATGAAGTGTAGTTTTTAGAGAATGAAGGATAAGGCACTGAAGCTTGGACTCTGCCCTGCCAGTTCGTAGGTTTCTTTCAGCGTTTTCCTATTCTCTGTCAGTAATGGAGAAGTTGCAGGTTTTGCCTTCACAGTCGGTGGAGATCCACAGCCACAGGGCACCTGGATGTCCGAAGAGGGCAGCTGGGACCTGGGGAACGCATGAAAAAATGGCATTTGACGTTTAAATTAAGGCTGTTAAATGATACATTTCTGCCAGGTGGCAGTTCTCTTTACTTTGATATTATCTCTTTAAGAAGCACCTCTTTGCCTTTCTTCTCTCTCCCCTCTCCTTGCACCCAGGTTTCCATCCCTTTAGACACATTCAAACTGATGAAGAGTTTTGCTCATGGAGTAAAATCAGCAGCCCGGGTTAAAACTCGAATGGATCCATCAGCTGAAAAAGGTGTAAGGGAGAAACTTTTCTCCAAGTAAGTGTCCTGTTCAGGAGAGCTGACACCTGGGACGATGTCTTGCCTCAAAAGTGGGTTAGAGCTCTGAAAGCCTGAACCCCAAACAGCCTCTTGAAATTTTATCAGGTCATCAATATCAGCTAAGTTCCATAGTTAAAATTTTGTAGTGGCTTTTAAAGTTATACAGCTAGGCTCCAGAAAATTCTGCATGAAATCCCATGCTGGTCTGATTCAATTTTATATAACAAGCAGCTTAACTTCATGAAGCCACTCTCTTTTGAATTATAAGTAGCAAGGTAGTACTTTCATTTAAAATCTCAGTTTTATCACGTTGCAACTTCACTGCTAGTATTTGTATTATGTATAAAAGTTCAGTGACATTTTTGACAAAGCGTATTTTCAATTGCTTCAGTTCTCTTTTGTGAGAAGAAGTACAGTGATATTTGTCCTAGTTTTGGGTACTTCTCGCTATTCATTTAATAGAGAAAAATAATTACAAAATGTCTGGTGCGGAAAATGGGATTCCAGAGATGCTTACATGGGGTAAAAATTACTTTTTAAATACTTGTAATATTTATGAAGTGATTTTTGTGAATATTTTATAGTTACTAGTTTTAGGAGCCGCATCACCATCGATGCTGTTCATACTATTCCTGATGTTGTCCATGCAAATACGTTGCTTAATATGTAACGCGCACAATAAAGGAGAGATCCCAGGAGCCTGCGTCACCAAGGGACACTGTGAGAGGTATCCAGACTCTTTTTGGGAGGTTTACCTGGGACAGTAGGATCACATTTCTGCTGGCACTCAATTAGCAGCTGGTGAAGAGACCCCAGCCCTCTCTCCCCCGTCTCTGGCAGTACCGTCCCCTCTCTTCAGCGCTCGTGCTGTTTCAGGGGACTCGTACCTGCGGGATGGATGCTGGAGCAAGGGCAGAGAAGGGGACAGGAGAGTGTGGCCAGGAATAGGGGTGGCAGGCTGGGACCGCGGTGGCCAGCAGTTGCGTTGGTTTTGTCCTCGGCACGGCCGCTGTGGTGGGGATGGATGGCCCCTTTGTCAGAGAGGCTCCTTCAGAAGCACCTCGGGGCAGCTCCCCAAGTTCAGGGGCTCTGAACCACCTTCCGCAGGTTCACTTCTGCCTTCATTTACCGCGAAGGGAACGGGGTGCTGGGCTTCCCTGGATACCACTCGTGGCAGCCGTCTTACTACAGAGACAGAGGATTGGATGATTGCGAAGATGGAATTGTCTTGATTATGCCTGTGCGTGGCCATTTTAGATCTAAAAAAAGCAATTAGAAGTCTTGCGCAGCTTCCCCGGACTGTAGGTGTTGTAAAGATGAGAGGTTTTCAGTCTCCATCAGCACACATGTCACTGAGGACAAACTTCCATCTACTAAATATATTTGGAATCCATCTTATGCATCTGGATTTCTGTGTACATTTCCTCTCTTTTTTTAATGTGCACTATATAATTATTACAGATATGGAGTAATAACTAGTAAAAAACTAAAAGTAACCATCCACCCCAAACCCTATAAAAGACTAAAAATAACTATAAAAAACTAAAAATACATGAAGTGTATCTCTGTCCAGAAAATAGGTGTCCATTTTGCAAAAGGATTCAATACCTAAGAAGGCAAGGCCTATTCAGATAGATCGATAACTTTACACACACCGGTTTCTCATTGGGAAATCACCTGCTCTATTACTACTTTGTGTGTTTTGAGACGTGCAGTTAAGTTAATGCATGACAGGCCAGGTTAAAACAAGGACAGGATAATATGTATGTGAATTCGGGAGAAATGACATAAAGGATCAGAAGAATGTGTGTTGGCTGCATACATAGACCTGCTTGCTTAATACATGCAGTATTTGATTGCGTTATATCATTTCTTGAAGTGATTTACATGCTTACATAGGCATAATGACAGAATTTTGCCATCATCAGTGGGGATGTAAAAAAGGCAAAGTGACCTGGCTGTCAGGCTACAGCAAGGGGTGGCTTCAAGCTGAGGAAAACCGGGATGGTATCGTAGAGGAACTTGGAAGAAAGGAATAAGAAGATGGGAAGCTATGGAATATGGAATCTTAAAGGCCAGAGTTGGCTGAGGTTGATTTCTGTGGCAATAGAGAGCTAGGAGAAGGGTATTTTGGATTGGTGGGATCGCCAAAAACAGGAGGTTGTGGGTAGGGAAAGCAAAAAGAGTGAGAGTCTTTCAGAGGATGGATAAAAGGAGTGAACACATTGTCATGATATTCTGAGGCCGATGCTGCAGATTTGGTGACCAAAACTTTGTGTTTGAAGAGTGCATTAACTAATGTCAATAAACTAGTCGTGATAATGCTGAAACCAGTCTATGGATGAAGCCAAAACTAAGGTAGATGTTATTTCATAAGCTAGGCTTTACTGCAGGCATCTGGACGAGAAATTGTTGGAGTATGAATTGGGACATAGAGGAAGTTTTCTTTACTGTGTAACTTCAGAAATTCAGGTGTAAACTTGTCTCTCGAAATGCCTTTGGATTTTTGGAGGAACTTAAGGTTATTCAGTTTAGGTGCTATCACATGGACTTTGGTAGATGCACAAAGTTTTTAGCAGAGTAGTCATGATTTGTGTGATGGTCCAAGAAGACAGGGCTGGGTATCCTCATCAGCGCTGAGTGTCGTGGTAACGTGAGAATGAGTGAGGTTGGACGGTGGTCGGAGAGGATGGTGAAGGCAGGCCTAATGGAAGGGTGAGGCAGTGCAGAAGTGAGGATTGCAACCCAAAAAGGGGACGTGAAAGGAGCTGCTAGGGAAGGGAAAGGAGAGCCATGAGAGCAGCGTCTCATTTCATTTAACTGTCATGCACAGCAGAAGCACAGACAAGGCCTGAGATTTGGCATGACAATATGTTGATTGAGTAACTGGAGTGAGAACAGTTTCAGTGGAGGAATAGAAGCCAGATAGTAAAATGATCAAAAAGAGCACTCAGAAAAAGATGCAGGACTAGAATCAGTTCCATATTCAACATGTCTGAGAAGTAACAGCAGGACTGAGATGAGCCAGTAGGACGTTTTGGTTGGAGGGAGGTGAGCGGTTATTTAAATGTGTTGCAGAGGTGAAATGCCATGGAAAAAGCATTGATGGCTTTCTGTGAAAGAGTGTCTTTTTGTCATCCCCGTTCATGGCTTTCCCTCCTTACTGACTTGCAGACCAGTTCTTGGCTTGATCTTAAACTCTGGCTCTACTTCCAGAGCATAATCTCATTTGCCTTTTATGCCTCTTTCTTCCATTTCTCTGTTTGCCTTGGTCATTCTCACTTTGCCTCATTTAGTGATACTTTCTCTTGTTGATCGCACGGCACAAATTCAGATGTTGCTTTTCTTGGAGAGAAGGCTTCTGCCGTGCTCCTGCCGCGCTGCGTACAGAGCAGCGCTGATTCTGGCGGGGCTTCCTGAGCATTGCCGAAAATGCAGGTATTAAATAGCAATTAAGAAGTGCTATTTGCCATCTCTGTGGTGTGTGCATCATTCTGTAGAAGAGTGCTGGAAGAACACGGCCCAGGAAAATTTGTGGCAGACTCTGGGGAGGATCCATATATTTGTGTGCTCTCTGTCTTGCCTGTGAGATGATCCTTGAGGATGCTTATTCTGCCACCCGCAGTAACGGAACACCTTTAGCTGGTGTTTGGCCCTGAATGCAGGCTGGATTTGCCCTCCCATGCTGAGGCAAACCTGCCTGAACTTTGCAGGAGGTTCCGTGCCGGAGCATATCAATGCTTCACGTGCCATCTTCTCGCCTCCTTTCCTGGCCTGGGGAAATGCGGTTGCACCTCCCGTATCCCAGACCTGCCGGGGTATTGGATAAAGCCTTGCAGGCGCGTCTGGAAACCACAGCAAGCAGTGAACCCTTCGGCCGCTTCAAAAACAGCCTTTCACGTGGAGCCAGACGGGGCTGGGGGAGTTTAACGTGTGGGGACACCTTTGCACCAGCCCACAAATCGCCACTGTTTGTTTTGTACCCGTGCACAAAAGTTGTGTACGTTGCGTTCTGCAGATAAGCTTTTTTCTGAGCTTTGAGTATTCCATCAGCTGTACGTTTTTATACCGAGATGCTCCAGTGCATCGTAGCTGAAAAGATCCATTTCTACTGCGGAGTTTAAAACAAAAAGGTAAACTTAAAATGTGGTGGGTTTGTTTTTTGTTTTTTCTTTTGAAAGCCATGGTAAAAAAATTCCGGTACAGTGTAAGTGAAACTTGTAAGGTTATACTTTCT
This sequence comes from Chionis minor, assembly GCA_013398295.1. NCBI lineage: Eukaryota > Metazoa > Chordata > Aves > Charadriiformes > Chionidae > Chionis > Chionis minor. Next base: position 181,283 of record VZSF01009052.1, on the reverse strand, counting down.
ATTGAATTGAGAGATTTTTTGTGTTAATCTAGGCTTGTTTTTCCCAAAGTCTGAATTCCAAGTACGTTTTAATGATAGTAAGTGTGAAAATCTGCAAAGAAGATTTAAAGCTAAAGGCCGCTTTCAAAAAAACAAAATGAAAATCCATTCAGAAACTTCTAGTTTAAGCAAGGTTTAATGTGGGATGTGCATACACTAAGAAATTCAGCTTTGCACTCAAACTCCAAACATTGTTTCTGAGCAGGAAAATTCTAACGGAATAAGTATCGCAATTGATAATTTTGCTGCTTAGCACCGAGAAGCAGAGTGAATTAAAATTCTCCTCACTGCGTGCCTTGGAGCCCATTCCACCTGACTCATCAAATGAAAAATTCATCAATTAATCCTCTGACAATAACGATATATACACAAAAATCAATCCAGGATTGATTTTTTGAGCCCAAACATGAAAACCAACCCCCGGCTTGCACATAATGTGAAATTTCTCTTCATTTCAACCTTATTATTGAGTATAAAAGCTGAAGTGTTCATAGAATTATTTGTTCTAAGTCAACTACAAAGGTGGGATTGTTTGAGGAAGGGTGTGCGCGCCGCGGAGATGTTCTGAAGCGCGATCGGAGCCAGCTAATAAAGTTGTCAGATGCCTGTAAGAGCACAGCTGATCGGAGTCCCCCCAGAAGGCAACCGGTGGAGAGAGACGCTGATGGCGGGGATCTGACGGGAGACCACCCAGGGCAGCTCAGCGCCGGCCGCATACCAGGAGGGATCAAAGGGAGGGAAGAGCCGTGCAAAATAAACTAAACTGGGGAGCGGGAGCACGGAGACCCTCGTGGTGGGGGGACGAACGCCCAGGAGGCTGCAGCCGAAGGGGGAAGGAAGCCGTGAGGCTGGGGCACGTCACTTCGTGGGGATCGTGGCACGTTCTTGGCAGCGGAAAGCGAGGGGGTAATTTGTCACATCTCCCGCCTGTAATTCCTGCCGCTTTTCCAATGGGAAGTAAAACTGCAGCAGTCGCCTGCCTTCGGTTGGGCAGTACATCGCTGCCTCGTTCTTTGTTTGCATAGTCCACGTTGGGGCGTGCAGTACACACTGAAATGGCGACAGCCCTTCCCTAAAAACCACTCTATATTAGTCTGACGAGGCGTCAAAAACACCAGTTCGTGTTTGTGCTAATGTTACGTCGTTTGAGATCGGATTGATGGCTGGGAAGTATTTTTGTGCCGCATCATGTATCAAGGCGCGTAAGGTACACAGCAGAAATTCCAGATAAGAAAATCTCTCAAATCTCTCAAGATAAACACAGGTTGCTTTTCATTTGATATACAAAAGAAAAGTAGCCTAGCTCCTGCAGCATGTGTGTATGCTCACAGTTTCCACTCCTCATCAGATTAATATTTTAAGCAGCCTTACCTCCAGTGTAAGAAGCAGCGATAGCAACTTGTTGAGCAAGTTCTTGCCTCTGAATGCGGTACAAAGGAGGAGATAAAAGTCTTCCCAGTGAGAGGACTCATTTTTTGTTCTTTGTACCACCTCTGGCAGCGATTCACTGCTTCCTTCCCATATGCAAAACAATATTCAGGCTGTAAAGAAGAACCCAAACGATGTTAAAGAGTGGAAAATTGGCACGCGGCAGCACACAGACAATAATCAAATAGCAGATATATTAACTTTTGATGGGTCTTTGGCATGTGTGTATTCGCGGTGCAGATCAACATTAACATATTTATCAAGTTCTAGATGCGTGAAAGGTGGAAACACACTTCAGGAATACTTGATTGATGTGTATTTCCTCAGTCGTAAAACTACGGAGAATTTTGGTGGGAACACAGACTGCGAGATACTGTGTTGTTATTTTTACTTTCTTAGCTGAATGCGAAGACCACCGTCTTCAGAAATTGTATGTGTGATAGGAACAAGGATGTTGTCATAACTGTTTGTCAGCATATTAAATATTCAGATGTATGTGATGAATTTGGCTCCAAAGAGAATATCAGAACCTATATCTGTTACGGTGTAATATTTCTTTCTAAAATATTACCGCAAAGTATGACTCATTGCAGGAGAATTTTTGTTTGCTCTTTCAATTTACAGTTCTGCTAAGAGTCTTAAAGTGTAGACAGCTTCACAAATTATATTCGTAGGTTTTGCTGTTGTCACATAATTAGAGACTGAAGGAAGTTAGGAGGAAAAATGGTAGTTGGTATAACTTACTTTTAGATATATTAAAGTTGAGTCTGAATTCTGGTCTTTTGTTTGAACTGTGCTTCATACATTTTTTTATATGTATAGATTTACATAATCGATCCCTGTGGGAAATGTACTCTTACCAGAGAGTGAGTAATAAAGAGTAACTTGAAGGTGGAGAGCATGTATATATTTCAGACTATGCATCAATAATTTATTTTTATAATGTTTATTTGGATTTACCTTTGTGATTTATATCATATTCGTAATGTATATTTTAAATTTTATTTGTGAATTCTTGTATGTGTTATTTCTAAATATAAGGCTAAAATGTACTATTACCATTTTGACAAAGCAGAACAATTTTTTTTAATGCAGGTTAACATTAATTTGGTAAAATAATAAAGTCATGCCTTTTATCTTTTCAGAGTCCATTTATGGGGTATTTTAATTTATGGATTATTTAATAATTATAAATTATTTTAATGTTAGGTGATTTTACCCTTTTTTTTTCCTTCATGTATAAATTTCCTCAGTAAATTAGGTTTGTGTCTTGTGGTCAGCTACAGATAAACTGGCAAAATTGCTTGATAATTGTAGGGCCATTATTGAGGTGTGATGCATCAGGACAGATTAAAGCTCTTAATTTTCCTTCTTCTTCAAAACGCATTATGAAAAGTTTTCTTCTTTGAGCAGGAGCCTGATGGCTGGTTCCCGAACTGGGTATTTGCAGCGCATCTGATCCGTCTGCCACCCTCCCCGTGCTAATTAATTACTGCCGAAGTTGGGGGCCTGGGGAGGAGGGTGGTCGGCAGAGGGCAGCCCTGGCGGGTGGCGGTGATGGGGAAGAAGGCTGCGTCCCAGCTGGCCACGGAGAGCAGCGGAAAAACATCGCTTTAGGGTGACTTACAGCGCTGCCCCTGTCGGGAGGCTGCCAGTGTTGTCAGGGGTTCCCTGTTTTGGGGTTAAAATGTGTCACTCAGGCCCAGAACATCTAAAGCGGTTCAGTGGGGTTTTTTTCAGTGCTTTTATTTTTCTAAATTCTACTTTTAAAGCTGATTAGTTATAAATAACTACTGGGGTTTTTTGCCAGTGGTGCATATATGTATTTTTTATTATGTGCAACTTGAATTATAATTTAAATGACTGAAATAGATGAAAACTATACCTAGTCTGGTTTTTTTAGGCAAAGGCTTACGCGCTGTTGTATGCAATTAGATCGGCGTTTTCAGATGCATGTGGTAAACTGAGACACCAAATTGAGGTATCGAAATGAAAATACGTTACTTCCTGATGCTTACACTGTGAAATCTCACAAACTTCAAAAAAAAGACCAGCAGATAGTAAGGATCTGCTGTACAGGAAGGCCATTTTTATGTACGTATCTGAATAATACGTATAGGCATCGTATATTAGGCAGGTGGATTGGTGAATACCAGGTGCAGTTTGTTTTCAGTCTAGTAGTATGTGTTTCTCAAAGCTAATAAGGAAATTATGGCGTATTTAACAAAAAGAAAAAGTGCTTTTGTGTACAGGCGCTATCTAAGTAAGTTGTTATTGATAAATTGCACTTTAAAATCTTACTGCTTACTTGAGCTGAATCTTGCGCCTACCTGAAATACAGTGAGCGTGCGGCGTTTGTTGGGAAGTTCATGCTCCGTTCCCGAGGAAGCGTGGCCGTGCTCCGCAGAGCCCTGCGGAGCTCTCCTGTACCTCCACCTACTCCGCTTCACGCTGCCCCATCCCGCGCTGCCCAACGGCCGCAGGGTTCACGGAGAATCGGCTTTGGCCGCGGTGTGTTCCATGCGGAGCGACCAAGAAACACCATTTCTCCTCGTAAAACTCCTTTGAGATGCAGTGGTGAAAACCGCGATTATAGCTTTGTTATTGTGGAGGTGATGCTTTAACACACGTTTTTGAACTAACGGAAGATTAAGATGGTGCCTCAGTTGTATCGTACACTTGTGTGTCTTGCAGAAGTGTGGCCTTAATATCTCAGCCACTTTGAATTCAGTTTGGCTGAGACTTGGGCTTTGTTTCAATATGCTTAAATTTCAGCATATGTTCAGCTGAATGAGAGCTTTGGTATACAGATGACAAGTCTAGATCTTACCATTTGCATCATTCCTTCCTCATTTAAAAAAAAATCAAAACATACATTACAGATGCTGAGTTTTGATTGACACTGAGGTGGGAATTGGGGTTTGGGGCCATCCGCTTTCTTGTTTGGTGTGCATGCTTGTTTTGTTCAGGCTCTAAATGAAAGTTAAGGATTTATGCGGTGCCCTTCTGGGATTTTTTTATTTTTTTTAAACAAATGGTACCGAGTCTATCCATGCTCTCCTATCTTTGTATAATATTAGAAATCTTACTGTGCAAGGTTCCATGCAAAAAAATGAACCTTCCTAAAAGGATAAAAAGGCTGCAGCCCAATCTCTTAAATTTGTTTTCTGTATCGCTCTTTTTCATACTAATATGCCATAGTTCCATTTGAATAATAAACTGGCATTCATGTAACAAACAGGATGGAAATTCAGAGGTTGGTATTTTGCAATAGCAGCAGTAGAATGGGGAGACACTGCAATCTGTCCTTTCCACTCTTCACTCTGTTATATGTTGGCTCTGCAGCTGATATGGCCCCGCTCCAGCTTTGGCTTTGCGGCTGATAAGGGTCTCTGAACAATGAATTATTTTAGAACTGTACTTTGCCATGTGAGCTGCATTACCTGGGTAAAATGCGGTGAGTTGTAGGAAAAGATAATTCCACATTCTGTGGCCAGTTGGAAATAATTTCCTTACATTTGTGAGTCTTAGTCTTGTATCATTTTGATGTGGCTTTTGTATTCTTTCTGAAATAGTTACTACATTTAAGGTTTATATCACGTAGTTGATAAGCTTTGCTGACATGGGCTTACTTTTAATAACATCTTTGCTTTATTAAAGAGATATGTGTCTTTTTACATGAAAAATATATCTTTTTTAAGAGATAAAGATGGTGGGATTTCTGACTAGAGAAGCAGCAAGTATAACAGTTTTTATCTTATGTCACTCCTTAACTGCACATTAAGGTTTATCTCGGACTACAATAATAGTGTCGTTATAGGGATTTTCCTTAAAGTTTATTGGTAGAATTTGAAACATGTCTTATTTTTGTGAGCTGTAGGCCTCTAAAGTTCAAATTCATAACCGAGGATTTACATGTTTTGTAAAAAAGCAAGAGAGAATACAGTTGGGTGAATATATTCATCCACATAGTTTTTCTATGTGTGTAATACAGGTGTGTCCGTATGTGTGTATTAGAATTTATATTCTGTTGTTGAAGCTATGATTTTTCACAAGTGCCAAGACCAGTTTTCTAACTCGGCATCAGGTTGAAGGTTCTGTGGAAGAAAAGAGCAGGGAAGGGGAGAGAACACTGGGGAATATCTCCGTTGCAAAAACCATCCAGAGCTGGACATTCAAAAAAGGTTGTGTTCCTTTCCTTTTCTAAGGCAATTTCTATTTGGCAATTTCAAATTGCGAAATTCTCCTTTTTAATCTAGGACTAAGTGGCACTTTTGCTACTGGATTTTTTTGGGGCCTCAAGGAGAAACTCTAGGAAATAAAGGAGGACAGTTGGTAGCAAAGACGGTTGCGGAAATGGCAAGGGTTACCATTTTCACCATTTTCAGATGAATGGTTGCTGGGTGATGGTGCGTACAACAGAATGACATCCCCAGGGAAGTGCGTGTCATAGCCAGGCTTTGAGGACCAGGGATTATGAAGGCTTGTTTTGGATATAAATTAAAGGGTACCTACAGATACTTGCTTGAAAAGCAAGAACTCGACTGCCCTCAGCTGAAGTAGAGAATGTTACTGTCTCTCCAGGTAAATTGCTTCAGAAGAGCCAAAGTACAGCAATATTTACCAGCTTTCCGCCCCCTCAGCAACGTCTGTGGTGCATATGCTTCATCAAGCATATGCTTGATGGGGATAAAGCAAGACAGGGAAAAGGGCACAGCCTTCAAAGGCACCTTGCCCCGTTTATTTGACGTAGCATAACATTCATTATCCATTGTTACACTATGTAAATCCACTTTTTACCCTTAATCCACCTCTCTTCCACGTTCGTCTTGAAGGACACTTCTCATGAGAGCCTTTTACGAGAGAAGTGGCCTTGCTGCTTTGTTTAAACTCTAGACGAGTTGCCGTCATAATTCAGGGGAAGAAGTTTTCCAAAGGAAAAACGCAAGTCTTTGTTGTATCCTAGACATGAACTCAAAAAATATTCCAACCCACTGAGATCACCATGTTTGCCACCACCGTTCCATATCCTCAGCTACTTCTTCAGCTTTCACTTGACTTCTGAATATTTCTGACCCACCTGAACTCCCTGAAGAGCTGCGGTAGGGTCCTGCTCATAGAGGTTACCACCCTTCAGCACTGCCATGTCGGTGGGTACATTCACAAAATTGAGGATACTAACATGTATGCTAACAAAGGGGATATTTGTCAACTTGTCTGTGTGTGGACTATCTGCTCCGCTCCTTTTCCTCTCAGCTTGAATTCCTTATGAGCGAAGAAATAATCTCTAACAGCATTTCAGCTGAGGGTGCTCATAGGAACTTTGATCAGCTCCTGCCTGCCAAAAGGCAGGCTTTGCTACCATCAGTTATTGACAAGGGCTTGAACCTGGTATCAGTGGTGTATGTGTGTCTGCAGCTGCTAGGTAAGTGTGCATGTATGTGACATCATTTGTCAAACTTTGTGTGTGGCTTGATAGCTGATGTCTTCTGTACTCTTCATCCAAGCATTCCGTCAAAACGGTGATAGATCTTGTGAGTTCCTGGAGGTTTTTGGGAATGGTAGCTGAACATAGAAAACATACGAAAGTGTTTTCCCTTCTTGACACTTGGCAGCCTAAGTTCATCTCTTAAGATGAGCTCAGAGTTTTATCTGAACCAGCTAATTAACTTACTGGTTTTCTTTCCAAAGCCACTTTGGTTGCTGACCTTATTTGCAGAGTCTGGCACCGGTATCGAGGAGGGAGCCAACCCCTTATACCCACCCGGCTCTCTGAGAGTGTGGTTTGATCACTGAAATGCTAAGTTGCCTAGCGAGACAGAGTCTTTAAATGAATCATGCAGTGGGTTATGCATTGTGTCTCCATCTGCTATCAGTTAGCAGGTGAGCCTTTCCACCCAGGCATCGAGGCACGCTCCAGTGTGCATTGTCTTTGGCTTGCTTCAGAAGCAAGCTAGAATGTGTAGTCTGCGGAGCATGAAGAAAAGCAAGCTGCAGACTTTTATAAAATGTTGCGCCTGTGATAGGACTGGTTTTGATGCCAAGTTCAGGCCAGCAAGTAATTATTTGAACGGTGCAGGTGTTACCCAGCGGCGCTTGCCCACTGCAGTGGAATTTGTGCTAACCTCTGCGTGAACTAGAAAGGCAGCGTGCTGTAATTGTGGTTCTTAAAGAAGTTACAGGGACTGTAGTCACCAAGCCAGCCTTTCTCCTATGCCTCCCCAAAACTGCCGTTGAGCTGTGCGGGAGCCAAGAGAGGGGCTTTTCCTTTCCTACCACCACAGGGGAGCACAAGGAGGAGTGAAGTGTCTGTGTAGCAGTGACAAATGTCACTGTTGAAAGGGTACTGGACCTGCAAGGGTGCCCTGCACAAACGCACAGCAAAATTCATCCTGGACGAGGAGCTTTGGAGGGCCTTTATGAAACAGCTTCACAATGCACATAGGAATTGTCCTTTCTTTTTTTTTTTCCATCTTTTCTAGACCCGTTGCGCAGATTCTCTGAAAACTGTACTGCCCTCCCTGTCCCCCAAACTGGAATCACTGTTGGTTTTTGAGAAATTATTTCCCCGAGCCTGTCTGCTCATTTAATAATCAAAGTCCTGAAATTACTGCTCTTTCTTACTCTGCGAAGTACTTAACCATTAGAAAGTGTTTAGAAGAGTTCAGGAAGTAGATATGTTCTTTCATTAATTTCTGGGCTGGTAACATGGAACAAAACCAACAGAAAAGATCGGTATTGAGTGCAATACGATGTACTAGCGCTATATGCTTGATATGCCATACGTGCATCTAGAACTTCATTTAGTGTATTGCCCAAGTATTTTTCCTCTTGCAGCATCCTAAGTGGTAGCACTTTTTGTTTTGTGCTGTCCCTTGCTCAGTTCTTCAGAAGAGTAGGATGAGACCCGTTACCTGCCCCAAAGGGTTTCCAGCCAAAGCTTCATAAAGTAAAAAGACAAATATTATTTATTCTCCTTTCACAGCTACAGATATTGAGATGCAACAGGCTCGTGGCTTGGCTGAAAGACAGGTGCTAATTCACTGGCACAGCTGGTTTATAACTTAAGAGCTTGGTTTTTACAGTTCTGTGCATAAGCCATTTGACCGTGCTTGTTTTGCTGGATCTTTCAGTAGGCATTATTTTTAACCGGTCTATTTCTGAACTACTTACTAGTAGTTCAGGCGTCTTAACACCGTTCCTGAAGCAGCTGATTATATTAACTGCACTAAGAGCATCTGTAATAAAGAAAACCTGCTGTTTCCTGAGCCGTTCACTCTAAATTGTGAGGGCTCTGACTGTGGCTAAAAACGTGTGGAATGTAATGTGAATATGATATTCAAATACAAGTATATTCTGACATTGTATTGTACTTTTAGTATCAAGTACTGGTTTTGCTTATATTTTTTCATTATGAGAGTCACACTTTAGGCTCTAATTCCACCTGTACCGATCAGCTGTTTTGCCAAATTGTTGGGAAAAGCTGCCCAAATGGCTGGATCCCTTCTTCACTGCTTTTACGTGATAGAATTGTGCTGTTGCTCTTTAACTTCAGTACAGCAGTGTGTCTCTCTGCCAAACTGGAACGATGTGAAAAATTTAGTTATATATCACACTTATTTTTCTTCTAAGTGACATTATTGGCCCCACTAATAGTGTGACTAACCTCATAATATTCAGTCTCCTTCCCCCAGGAAACATGACTCTGTTCTTCCCCATTTAATTTGATGCCAGACCATGTGGTGTTTCTTTTAAGTTCTTCTTTATCTCAGTGTTGTAGTGTGGGGGACCTCTCTAGATTATTTCAATCTCTCTTCATATGTAAAGATAATGGTAACATCCACAATGGGAAACAGTAACTGTAAGAAAGCACACAGCTTGGTGTTTCCTCTTTTTTTCTTCTCCCAACTTCAACCATGGTCTTTCCTCTGAAAGAACGAAAACCATTGAGCTTATCAAAATAACTTACCTCCCTGACTATTGATTGTCTCCTTTAATCGTCCTTAGAATTAGAAGGAGAAAATACTTTTTAGATCTTTTGGTCTGCCCCCCTGCTAGTTCGGCATTGTTCCCTTCATTATGCCACCGAGTGTTTCTTCTAGTTTGTTGAGAAATTATTCCACAATTTCACTGTCAGGAAGATTTTCCTGATATGCAGCGTGCATTTTTTTTTATTTTATTTGATCTGGCTCTTCTTAGTTATATTTCCCTATCATTCCAATATTTCACTTTCTTACCAGTGTACTTAGACGTTCCAAGCATTCCTGCATGGCTGCCTCTCAGCTAAGCTAACCATTTACTGGTGATTCAGCATTTAATTATTTTTTTGTGGTTTGTTGTGAGTTTTTTTAATTATCTCTTACTTTAGTATCTTGACGTTGGAAAGTGATAGGGAAGACTGCAGAAGTGAATATAAAAGAGGTCTGTTACCTGTGATTTCCCGAGCTTTTTTTTTCCTCACTTCTACCCTTGTTATGCTGCAAAGCTACTCTGTTATTCTGCAAACTTAATATTATTAAGTTTAGCCACTGATATAATCTCAAGGTCACTTACTGCCTTTTAAATCTGTTTCTCTCATTACATGTGTGGTCTTTGAACTATTTTCCCTGTTTCATTCAGTGTCATTTTTATGATCCTAATCGCATTTTTTTTTATATTTTCTGTATAAAGATCTGAATCTGAAAGCCCTGTAGGTATTTTGTATTATTTGTCTGTGTCTCTTCGGTATTTACATCTATGGCCAGTTCAGGATTTTCCATCTTTGATTCTGTTAACGTAGTCATTTTCCTCTTTCAGTTGTAACAATGTTAAAACATAACTTTGTCAACAAATTTATTTTTAACAGTATGGTATTCTAAGATATTGTCTATACTGAAATTCAGATCAGTTGTTTCTCCTGCATTTTTGGTATTGATTTATCCATTTGTTATTTTTCATAAACCTACTTAGCATTTTATTTGTGATTCTAGTACCCCGTATACTTCTCCCCCAACTTGAAGCTGCAGGGTCGTGTTGAAAGTGCCGCACCACGGATTTGTGAGTAGCTGGGTACCTCAGTGGTGCTGAGACATCTGAAATAAGTTGGGAATGGAGCTTCTCTAAGTAAGTAAGTTCTTCCAGTCTCATTTCCTCAAAGCTCAGTCTCCATCCCAGAAAATCCGTTCCCAAGCAAGTGGAGTCCGTCCTTCTCACTCATCCTCAGATTGCATGTTTTATTGAGTGCAAAGGGTTCTTTGAGTTTTTTATGTACAAAATTCAAAGCATGTGATAATCCACATTTTCATGACTATTTAATTATTGTTATATATATCTTTCTGCTGCCTAACTCAATTCAGAGTAGGAGAAAGGAAAAACGCAAATCTTTTAAAATAAGGTATGGAGAAGTTTGAGTACCATTAGCAAAAACCTTTCTCTGAATGCTTTAATTTTGTAATATATGTTGTTTTGTAAAATTAATTCAGACAGGAGTTATTTCAGGTTTTTTACCTTCAATTTTAACTCCAACTTTATTTGTCAGTTCTATAAGTTGGAATGATTGTCTTAAGTGCTGAAACATTGACAACATGATTGCAATATCGTGGAATAACAGAAAAGAGTAAATTATTTGGGTTTATTCTGTCAGTTGATTGCGTGGCAACAGGGTAGGATTTGTGTTAAGTTTACTTAATTTTTTGAAATTAAAACCTCGAGGTGCTGCATTTAGCTGACCGTTGTCTTATGTGAGGTTGAAAGCAGACATGCAACGACCTGTCAGCATTCTGCTGCAGTGCCATTGTGCATAAATAATTATTATTGCTTCTGCTGTTGACCTGCTGACTGTACTCTGTGCCAAAGTATACATCACAGCTACCATTTGCAAGTTTCACTACACTTATTCATGCTATTCCTTTATTGTTTAGTAAAATATTACCTCGGTTTTTAGAGGCTTTGACCTGTGGCTCACAGGTAAAGCTAATATTTTATCCAAGTCGCTGTTGATTTGGGGGGTGGCGGTATTCGTGAACGCTGATTTTTGGTATGTTGGGTCTGTTTTTGAGAAGTGTAGTGTGTTCACAAATCCTTCTTAAATCATTTGGAATTGTTTTCTTCATAGTTTTAAAGAGAATCAAATCCAGACTGCCTTAAGCTGGGTGTTTCTTTAAAAAAACAACAACAATAAATGTTTCAGTTGTGGAACAGTACGTGAAGGTCATAAATACATTTTTTTTAACTCCCAGATGTTCAGGAATGTGTTACGCAGTGATTCTCCTGCTTATTTCTATCCTTTTTTAATTGCAGTCTGTAGTTCCTTGCCTCGGTCCCTTATGGTTTACTGTGTGCCCTCCTGTTGTCTTCACCTCCTCCTCTGTACGTTGTCCAGCTTGGGGTGATTTTTACGTTCCTATTTGTCTCCTTCCTTCCTCCCTGCAGAGCGCTGGGCACCGGGGGGCAACCAGCATCCATTGGCTTGGCTGCGGGGTCCAGCAGTCGTCTTCATCGTTCCCCTTTCTTAGGAGGGTTCTCATCAGAGGGTGGCAATCCGTTTGGGACCGGAGTTAATCCTGAGAGGCAGAGCTGATGAGTGCACCTAACTGGTGGTTCGGCCAGGTTCCACGGCATACTTGCCCAGTGTGTCTCCCGCCGTCCCACCGCGCTTTCGCTGTCATCTCGGAGCAGGCAAACTGGATGTCTTGCCTGTGAAACCCAGACAGAAGGGGGTGTTTCACCGGAATTTGCGTGGTGCGGTGGATGCTGGGTCCTCAGCACCGACAGCTGTGCTCCACGAGCCCCTGCCGTGGGGCTGCGCGGGCTGCTGAAGTCAGGCTGCTGAGGAGACCCCTCTGCCCATGAGTCGTTCTGCGGTGGGTCAGTGTTGCCCACCATGCGCTAGCTTCGCTGTCTGCTTCGAGCTGCACCGGGCAAGAAGTGGGAGTAGCTGGGCTGAAATAAATACGGATACCTGTACGTGCCAGAGCAGGCTTGGGAAGAATGTTCTCTTAAAAAATAAAAGTTAGACTTACCAGTAAAAGAAGTTGGTGATGTAAAACTGAAAAAAATATAAAATTCTCTCCCATTCTTAGTGGTATGAAATACACTGCAAGATTGCCAAGCAGGGAATTACTAAAACGGTAGGGCAGCAAATCCCGTAAAGTCCTAGTTCATGCTAAGCTGAAGTTCCCATTCAGAAGAACTGCAATTGCAGTCTTTAAAAGGCGCACAAAAAGTGATACACTTCAAATGTAGTTACTATTGTGTTAGTTATTTAACAGAATCTATATTTCTTGATATGGTTAAAATTGCAGCATAGAGGAATTTTGTACATACAATATTCAATATTCAACAGTATTCAGTATACAATATTCAACTTCTGCATGCACGTAAGAACAACATATGCTGCATTTAATACCTTCTCTATCTTATTTTTCCTTTTTAATTTACTTTTTTTATTGCATAGTCACGTAGACCTGTGTAAGAAATGCATTATTGAAACTATTGAAAGTCTTAATTGATGACATAGATGTGTGAATGTTTCACAGGGCAGAAAACGCAGAAGGTTTCCTGAAGGGACGCAAGGGAAGGGTTTAAATTTTTAAGTAGCAGATGTTGGCAGCTCTCTGAGTGGGAGCACAGTATTGAAGTATTCCCCCACTCTTTAATTTTTTTGTCTGTTGCCACTTCTTGGGGAGAACTCCCCATCTTTTCCATGTCGCTGGATATGTTACGCTGGCTGTGCTGGTGTCAGTGTTGCCATGAGCTTGCGCTTACTTCCACAAAACTTGGAACCAAGTTATTTAACAAAACACCAACTTAAAACTGTGACCTTCTGCGCAAGGAAGAATGGGACATTCCGGTCTCCTCTACGCTCGAGGACACACTGTGGCCAAGAGCAGTCAGCTCTGCAGCAGCTGCGGTTTGGCCCCTGTTTTTCCAACCGCCGTCCCAAAAGCAGCGTCCCAGGTTAGGTCTGCGCTGCCTTCGCGCACCGGGGACGGTCTGCGCCAGGCTGGCCTCCGCGCTCCCGCGGGAGCCGAGCGGGGAATCTCACCTGAGTCGCCTCACACACGGCTCCCAGCTTTCCCTCCTACGTCCGCATGGATGGGGCCGGACCAGTCCCTGGTTTTCCCTGGTGTTCCCAGCGTGTCCTGGCTTTCCCTGATCACTCTGTGCTTTGACATTTCCTGCACCCCCCCAACTAGACGTAGCCAGAGTGACCCTGGGGGGCAGGCGACGTGCTGCGGTCTCACGCATGCAGGGAAACTTTTCCCTCCCGCTACTCTTCCCCCCAAAAAAAAAAAAGATAGGCTGCCTCCTCCGTGCTGCCCGCTGGGAATGGCCGGAGATCCTGCTGTGAACGCCGGTGCCCCGTTTGGGGACCGTGGGCTGAAAATGAGTGGTGGGATGTACAGCACGATGCCAGAGCCTGAGCCACTGTCCTTGCACGGCGGAGTGTTCCTGCCGCCTCTCCAGCTACGCCACAGCTGGAATAATGGTTTGCTGGAGGCGGAAAAGCAGCGTGTCGTGTTTGCACCTATTTTTGAGCCAGTGCCTAGACCGGCAGTAGTAACACAGCGTATGAAGCCTTCGCAGACAGAACCGCTTCTTGCAATTCTGCCTGGGTAAAATAGGTGATTTTGGGAGGGATGCTAAAAGAATGCTGCAGGAGGGATAAAAGACGAGCAAGCCGGTCAAAAGAAACCCAGACAAATAATTAAAAGGAGTTTGTGTCTCATAGCTTTGTAATTTATGTTGCTGATGGTAAAAAAAAAAAAAGGGATGATTTCAGCAGTGGGATTGAGAACATGCAGTATGCAGGCATTTTTTCCAGCTAGAACAATATTCCTTTAGGGCATTTTGGGAGATGCGGCAGCAGATTCTGAAGTTAATTTAACTGTGTGGGTGCATAGTGCTGTGTTTCCTAGGTGTAATTCGGGGAAGGGGATAGGTAGCTAAAGTAGCTATGAAGTTAATGAAGCTGCAAACTTAAGTGGCAAATGTAATTTTCACTCTTGTTTTATTTAAAGGGAGACTGCCAGCTTGGACTGTAGTCAATTTACAAACAATGTTTAGATACTTATAGAAAACACAACACACTGTGCTCGACAATTTTAGTGGCTCCGTAGTCATGTTTTGTGATGAATATGGGGTTTTTTTCCTCATCTCTTCAAAATCTCAGTGAAGCGGTAGAGGGAATCTGATCATGCAAACACTGAAATGCTGTGTGATTTCTCTGCGTATAGTTTTGTATATAAACTTACGCATTTGCCTGCAATACCTGTTACACTGGGACCCAAGTATTTACAAAAGGAGTCAGAGAAACTGGTTATACGTGGCACAGAATGATGTCAAAAACACAAAGAAAAGCTATTAGAAAAACAGGGGGCAGGGCGGGGGAGAATGTTTTTCTCTAGTTCTTGCACTTTTTATAAGACTGGATCTTGGTTATAACATGATGGTTAAAAAGATAGAAATGTGAGTTCCTGTTTAAGAACAGGAAAAACTAAAGTTTTAGTTCTTAGATGCTGTACTTTGATGGACCCTTTTCTGGCATGCATAAAATCATTTAAAATCTGTTTTCTGAATACTAGCAGGGAAAATGTGTTTTATTTCCCACTCTTGTTTGGGAACTTCTGCAGGAACTTGCAGGATGTGGTGCTGTAATTGGTCATTACAATATATTGCCCCGTGGGGGCCATGTTAAGTTTGCTACCACGATTCAGATATTGCCATTTCCTGATTTTTATTCATGTTTATTTAGTATTTACTGTGCAATGTATATCTTGAATACTGTTTTGGGATAGAATTTTCTAGAAATTTTTGGCTGGAAAAAGTGAACTAGTAAAAAGAAAACCTATTATTATTATAATTATTATTATTGTTATTAGTAGTCATATTAGTATTATAGTAACTATTGGGTGTCCCTTTCAAGGTTGGTCCTCAATATTCAGAAATCTGCGCCAGCAGAAAAAAAAAGAGATTGTACCTTGCCAGGTCTTGTGGCAAGCAGCTTCTTTCAAGGCAGGACTGTTAAATGGTCCTGTAATTGGCATATTCATACTACCTCCAGTGAAAAAATCTAATTTGACAGAGAGGAGATGCGTTAGAGGAACTCTTTGCTTCAGCATCTTTGAAATCTGCAGGAAGGAACCCTTTTTCTTTGAAATTTTACTTTTCTCTCATTCCCCGTACATTATGTAAAGCAAAGCTTAATCATGAAAGTGTTGACTGTTAAGCTGCATAGTTCTGAATACATATGCAATGTGGTTTCCGTATTTACAAAATTTCACAATTTTTCATGGAAACTGTGTAAAATATATCATGGAGGATTTTTCACTAGGTCAATACTCAATCAAATGGAGGCTAATTTTCCTGGAAACTAAATTATCGCGTTTCTTCAGTGAGAACTATTCTGAAACAAAATGCGTGGTTTATCACAAACCATTATCTACACCTTTGCAATATAATATTTCTTATGATCAATCTAAACTTTATTAGCTATTTTTAAGGTTCTCAATTTGGTCTCTTAACTAATAGTGTAATTTTGAAATGCACTAAGGTATGGACCCCAATGGGGAAAGTACATTTTTAAAATGGGTTTGTGTTCAAAATCTTTACTTCGAGTAGAACCTGCTGAAGGCACCTGGTGCATCTAACTTTATTCGCTATAACATCACCATTTATTTTCGTTCTGTTACATCATCGTTGGTATATCATTGGAATTGAATCATGTGGATCATCATCCATCTCTATAATTTCCTATCTTAAGATAATCAGTAATTTCTGGTTGCAGGAAATAAATTAATGAAAACTTGCAATTTATAGGAGATTTTTAGCTCTAAATAAGGTAAACATATTCCTGGTTGCAGAAATTGAGTGTTCTTCAGAGTTCTGCTGTTGTCATTGATATATTTAACATCTTCCATTAGAATGCAGCCACGTCTCACATCTTTTTAACTGATTGGAATGTCTAATGTGTCATCAAACATTTTGTACTTTGATTTAATTAGTATTGGCTACTGCTGTATTTAGTGATGGTGTGTACCCTTAACTAAGACTCTTATTGCTTTATAAAAATCATAAATAAAAATCACCCGGCATATCAGTTCAGATCTTCATAAGATATTTTTTATTATAAAAAGCTGCTAGTCTAGGCAACTAGAGTTTTCCAGGGCGCAGCATATTGTTCCTTCCATAGTCCAGTAGCTCTCAGCATGCCTAACCCTCCTCCCCAAACAAACTGCAGTGCCTGAACTTCCTGGGAAGTGTTTTGCAGATATCTGTGTGTCAGTAGTGATGATTTATCTCAGTCTTTTCTGGAACTAAAATATTATTTTGAGGTATCGGGAGACTTGCTTCTGTTAACCAAAAACAACAGAGGGTGCTCTTTCATACTGCATACTAACATGTATATTTCCATAGCACTCACACCCTTGCGTTGTCTTACCTCATTATTCCTATGCTGCTTGCCTGAATATCTCAATATCAAAAAGTTTTAAGTCGAATGTGACTGCATTAACTCTTGTGAGTTTCTGCCCATCCTTCCCCAGTGACACGGTATGATCAGAGTTACCCCTTTCTTGTCTTTCCGTACCCAGCCTCAGAATTTCTACAGGGGGAAGGAAAAAAAAAAAAAAAAACCCGGAGCAGAATAGATTATACCAGCCTTATTCTTTTGCAGTACCATTGGATCCTTTTTGTACCATAAACATTTCATCCGGTCTGCCTGTTGGCGGGTGGCTCTCGGAGTTATTGACAGCGAAATCCAATTAGACCTCCCTACTTGTCGTCTTGTTCGTATTCTCCAAATAGTTACTTAAAGAGTAGGGTTGGGAGATCTGGATTGTGTTCAGACCTCTGTCACACAATTCTTGTAAGAGTTTAGGCAATTCTCTGAGCTTCATTTTTTCCATCTGTAGAATAGGAGGAATGATAATTGTGTGCCAGCTGTCTTGTGGTGGGCAGAACATTCAAAAGTTTCTCTGTTCCCATCGTACTCGCAGCTCTACTGAAACGCTCTGCTTGCAAAGGTCTGTGAAGAATTTTCCACGCTGGCTGCTTGTCATCCCCGGGAGCCAACGCTGAGGACGTGGAAACTGTCTTCAGCGCTATCCCCGCTCCTCGGGACAGTGCCCACTTGGAACGGAGCGAAAAGCAGCAACTGCTGGGTGTGCCATATTGGGCGAGCAGAAGACGTGGGGCTGCGCCGGCTGCGATGCAGAGGAGAGCCGCAAAGGGAAGCGGATCTGGGGAGGCTGGTGGGACGGGCAGGGTGGCGTCTGTACTCAGAATGATCCGCCTCGTCCTCTGAAAACTCTGCCGTATCCGGCTGCCTCGCGGTAGTCACGGTCACTAACCTGAAGACCTGCCCTTCGGTACTGCTGTTAATAGAAAGGACACCAAGTGGCATGAAATAATTTTTCTTTTAATTCATTACATAGCTGTGGCTTGATGTTTTCCTATTGCAGTGCGAAGGCATTTGGGGGTCTCAGCCCTTCTTGCTTCTCCTTCCATTACTAGACATCCTTGCGAGTTCTTCGTGAGTTTTGTAGGTAATACATATAAATGCCCATCCCCAACATGGTGTGAACTGCTTGCGTGCTCACTATTACTCCAGACTCTTAAAAATACCAGTTTCTCAAAGAACGTTCACTTTCTCGGGAGAGCCAGTGACATTTCTAAGTCTCTGAATTCAGTTTTCTGAAGTACCTCTAAAGCCATGTGAAATCCAAGGAGAGCAGGAGGCGTAACGGGCTTTTGGAGTTGAGAAGTGGCTGGCGCTCAGATATGGGGAGTTCATATTTTTATTAAATTAGTCTTTTGCAAAACCAAAGGTGTGAAAGTTTACTTTGCCTGGGGATGGCATTAACTGTGACTCCTGCTGCTTAGTAAAGGAAAACAAATGCACATTAGAGCCGTTGCTAAAACATTGCACGTCCTATCTCAGAAAGCTAACTCGTTTTCTTAAATGTATGCCTTGAAATAATATGAGAAATTTTACTTTAAAAACTTGAGTTTAAAAAACTCTAAGGACAAATGTTCTAAATGTATTTTGCCTTTACAAATCTTTCTGTTAATATACATAGAATTAGCACAGACAATACATTTTGTTTGCACCTTTGGACTGAGTCCATTGACACAATATATTCATTTCATATTTCATATTTCATATATTTCATATTTCTCTTTGCTGTTACTGTGGGTATGTTTGGTTGTTTTGTTTGGTTTCTTAAAAAAAAAAACAAAAGAGAGAAGGAAAAGCTCCCACAATCCAGTATTTTCATGCAAAATCGCATCTTCAGAAGTGCACAACATTCTGTTCAGTGTCCCTTGCACCTGTGGCCAGATGTAATTGCAAGACCAAGTCCAGTTTACTTAGGGCAAAAATACCCACTGGCTTTTTGGCAAGAACATCTCCAGTAGCTTTTTGTTGCGCAACCACTTCAGTTTATCTGTTTCCCACGCTGCAAAATATTGTCATCTAGAATATGCATGCATTTAGATTTTTAGTTTCAAACTTCTCTTGAAGCACTGTAAAATTCATGGAAGATATTCCTAGATGTAAGGATCTGTTTCGGGGAAATGTTCGGTAGGTTTAACCTACTATTTTTTTTTTTTCCTAAAATACTGCGTATGACAGGAATAATGCAGCATAACACAAAAGATTTTAGGTGTCTGCTATTTCGTTATGATTGATCACTTCAGGGCATGGTTTTTGCTTTGTACATCTGTGAAATGGGTGTAGCAGCACATAAGTGATTCAAATGATAAACAGTGTAATTAAGCAGTGTGTGTAGAACGAGGTGATGTGTTAGCATCAGATGCTAGTATTCTAGAGATACACAAATCTTTTAATCTGTAACAGGAAAATACGTTGATCTAAAATAAATGTCATGTTTTAAAACGTTAAGCAAAGATAACGTTAGTGGCAAATACGGTTGGGTTTCTGTCTTATTTAAATGGTGTGCCAGCTTCATACTTTGGGGATATATTTAACATCTGACATACACCGATTCCCAAATTCCAATCAGACAGACTTGACATAAAATTGATAATGTATACGGGTTGCAGTGCAGGTTCACTTTTAATAACGCAACTCCTGAAATGAGTATTCTTCAAAAATGACTTCACCATAGAGTAGTGAGAACACTAACCATGTGATTTAACTTAACGTGTGTTAGATGTGGATGAGAAAAATTACTGTAATTTCTATGAGTTACTGGAAAAAGTGTATCAAATGTGGATTCATAGTGTGCAAATTGTGTTAGGGGATTAGAGGGTATTGGAACAGTCCTACTGACAGCGGTATTAAGTTAATTTTTAATTTCTGTTTGTAACAATGCCACAATGGGAAATTCAAATCAGTTCAAATATTTCTATCAATCAGTATTTTCAGTGTGTACTGAATAATGTTAGACAATACTAAGGGCTGAAAAACTAGTAGAAAAGCTAGCATACAGCCCAGCATCTTAATTTCTCTTAAAATGCTTACCATTTTTGCTTAT